>PVKY010005055.1:0-18102 GCA_004027775.1 Bradypus variegatus
CCAGTCTCTCTTCTCCTGAGCAGAGAAAACAAAGTTCTCCCACTGAGGAAATGAAGTCACCAAAGCCATGTAGATGGGAGGATAGCAGTAGACTTTACATGAGCTAGAAATACACCTTTATTGGGTTAAGTTCCTGGATTTTGAGGGTGATTTTCCTCACAGCACGGTGTATGCCATCCTGAACCAATATACTTACCTCCGTGGTATCATCTTGAATGATAACTGCTCTTGACGCCCGGGGGAATCAACTCCAAGGCTAATTTTTGGAAATCTACAAGTCAAGGAGCTTAGGGAGCCCTCAAGTATATGTACAGGCTCTTCCAAGTCCAAGGTTGACTTGGAAAAACCTTCCTGACCAGATTCTACCATTTTGAAGCCTATGAAGAAGATAAAGAAGGTTTCCTCAGGCAAGCTCTATATCTGGCGGGGAAAGGAGCTTGCAGGATAGGCGTGTGAACACAGGAGCACTCAATTTTGCATGAGGAAACTGGGATGCGAAGTGGGAAGCTGGTAGAAGTAACTGCTTTTTGATCAGAGGTCCCAGGCACACTTAAGGCTCATCGTATATGTGAACTTTTCTCTCCAGGCTCCAGACCGTCAACTTTCCTCATCTCTGAAACACCAAGGGTCTAGTTATAGGGAAGAAAAACAAAATGTATTATATGCTGAAAGTACTTTAAACTTAAAAGTACCTAACGGGTCCGGAACAAAGGAATGAGCAGCATCAATCTGGTTCTGCTGGCTTTCCTCTCACATTCTGACATTTTAAACAATGTTTATCACAATGTGGGCATCTAGAACATGAAGGAAAATGGTATTTAGCTTATTTTTATTCTGATCGACATTATAGATATATGAGTCTAGAATTTTTGCCATGATTAGACCATAAGTTTCTACAGGGCAGGGACCTATGTTTCTCATTCATTGTGTTTCACATAACACTCGACCTGCATAGTAGGAGCAGTTAAAAAAATTGGATGGGTTTCAGTAATTCCTGCTGGATACCCACTACTGGAGGATCTAAAACATCAGCTATTCCTCAAAGATTAAAGTCCCACAGGTGTTTATGCTGTTTTCAGCAAAGAAACAACTTCCTTCCCCAGTGAACTTATGTGACAGGAATTCTCCAGAAACAGAAGGCTGGATGTCACCTCTCCCCTTTCCCAGACACTGGAATTTAACCTGTTTTAGTAGGTAGATGATCTGGGTGATAGTTTTGCTCTGGATTTAGGAATGGATCATCTGCTGAAACAAATTGCTGTTTGGGTAGTGTTAGTGGGCTGTAGAGGGTTCAGGAGTTGAGGTAAGAAAGGTGTAGAGTGGGGGACTGGGGAGATAAAGCAATGAAAGAATGAAGGAAGGAAGAGGCAGGGAGCTTGCTTATTGTATATGTAGATATCAGCTTGCGTAACTAGGTCAGTAGCAATGTAGTCAAATGATATTTCCAACCATTTTAAATAAAATGTCTGCTTTCTATTACCTAATCTGAGGTGGGGATAGGAGAAGACTTCAAATAATAGTGACCCCAAAATATACTCTTCATTGAGATTCTCATTGCTTCAATAGGAAAGATGGTTTGCAAAAATATTGTCTCTTCTCCTGCCGGGATTTAAAAGCGTAATGTGCTCTGCTCTGTCAGATTTGTGGAGTTGGTCATCAGAGACAGAATGAATCATCACTTAGAAAAAAAGACTCTTTATCTGTGACTCTGCCATGGCTATCTGTGTTAAAGCCTGGGAATATTTCAAAATTGTTTAAGATTTGAAGCAGGGAACCAGTTCTCAAGGGTCAGATGTCTGGTTGCAAGAAAAAGACTCTTTTTGACTTGAGTGTATTCAGAAGACTCTGTGTTAATACCTTGCAGGATGGAAAACCTCATTATGGGCTGTTCTGTGTACTATTGTCCTTGGGGTAGTTGCTGTGATATTGATGCTTTTGAATGGTGAATAAGCACACGGGAAGGCTATGATATATAAAACACAGTACTCAGACTTACAATCTTCCTGAAGTATCAACCAGTGGGTCAATTGATTTTGGTGTAGTAACAAAACTATACAAAAACTGTGTTTCATTGGTTTGCAACACACCCCACTGGAAAACTCAGGTGGGATGCCACACTTTCTGCCAAGACACTTCAAGGATTTCTGAGAGTCTCCGGAAGGTGCCCAAGACTCACCAGCAGATCAGGTCAACTACGATAAGGGGTGATGCCTGGTGACTTGCTGAACTCCAGGCATCACTGCTTCTGCTGGGCATTGCAGCTGCTATGTGTATTTTTAGTACTTCTTTAGCAGTATTTAGCTTAATCTAAATCTTTTGAGAAGGATTAAACCGTAAGGTCTGTTTTTGTAGGTGCTAGGTTTTAAATGAGCTATTCAGTCTAGACATTGGGCTCCTTCATTTCTATCATTTGGGGCCACAGGCATGAATCCCAGATCTACACCAAAACTGCAGTCTTAGAGCTCAGCCAAATGATGAGTGTATTTCTCTCTTACATTCTGCAAAGAAAACCCTTTTAGTAATCTCCTTAAATCTTCAGTGTCCAGGTCAATTCCATGAGTGGTTCTTTCTCATCATCTCTTTGTTTTATTAAATTACACTATTTTAAACCCCTTTTAGTCACTTTCCTTTTTATTGAATTAATCCCCTTCTAGATGTTCCTTTCCAAAGCAGTTTGCTTATCATACACTCCTCATATTTATTTACTTCATTCTGATTTCATCCTTATCATTCTGTGGGGAGAAACAACCCAGACTGTCATGAAATTAGCCATTTCAAATACCCATTTCCATCAACTTCCTTCAGATAACTTGGGATCTTCAATGGAAAGAAGGAAGGATTAAACATATTACTGAAGCAATCACCTTTTCATGAGAGGTACATGTAAAGAGGATGGCTTTAAGTTTGCATTTGAAGATTAAACCTGGAGATACAGAATTTACGTTGCAAATGGATTGCATTTTAAAGACCAATTATCTGGAACTTTATTTTTAAGCTCACAAGAAAACTTGTAATTCATAGCATATCAGATGTAGAGAGTTCTAATATTTCAACAGACTATACACAATTACAGTAATCTCAGGAGCTCTGAATGTGTTGCTTCTTCTTTAGCAGAGATAGACACACTGTTTATCTCCCACTGGACTGTAAGTGTGAGGAGGGTGGGAGCCGTGTTTATTCATTACTGTTTCTCCGGTGCTAGAATCGTGCCTTGCACAGAGTAGGTGTTCAATCAGTGTTTGTTAGTTGAGTAAATAGCAAGCCAGGCATGTGTATCCCTTACCTCCCTTCCTTAGTATATGCTTGCAAATGGGATCAGGAACCTCTGGCACCGGGGAGAAAGATTCACACAGCCAGGTGTTCTTAGTGGTGGCTCCTAAGGTGTAGACAGGGCCTGTGGCAGACAAGCTCAGTCAGCAGGGGTGGAACCAGGATCTCATTTTCAAGGTCAGCCTCTATCCTTGAATAAGCACATCGCCCCTTCAAGGAAATGAAATACAATAGAAAACAGAAGTAATATTCTTTCACCTAAGTTGTACGTGCACCTCCACATTTTCACCTAGAATATGTATGCCACAGGCCATACCAATCTATGTAAGACTTTAAGTCATGAACCATGTCCCTAGGATGGAATTTAAAACAATTCCATCTATGATAGAACATCAAAGTTCAGTTTGGAACCTAGAGTCTAGGAAGTTCCACAATCATCCCACATTCTACTTTTTTTTTTCCTGACTTTTTACTTCCTGTTACTGTCCTGTCATAGTTTGTGTACATGCTCCTTAGATATAAGCTTCTTTGAGGCTAGGGCTGCAATTTATTTCCTTTATTCAGAACAGTTTCTAGGACAATGCTTTCTTAATAAATGCTAAACATAAATTTTGAAATAGACCTTTAAGTAAAAGGAAAATATCTATAGGCAAAGGAGCAGACCTTGCTGACTGCCTACCAAGCAGCTACCCCTCTCATATTCCTTATTGACGGAACCCCAGTTGTTTAAGGGTTCGGACAGTAATGAGCTCAGGAAAGATAGGCTCATCCCCAGAGATCTACTATGATTGGTTTAAAACAGTATTGGCAATCCTCTTCCTTTTTACCAGTGATTGGTTTAGGGGTGGTCAATGAGACATAGAGGAAAGACAGCTGGGATTTCAGGGAAATGAGCTTCAGGAAATCCTCTTTCCTTCTTGCTTTGGGCCTGCCTCCAATGAGAATGTGATGCTTAGGGCTGGTTATCTTGTGAACAGGAGAGGGGAAGCCAAGAGAATCACGGAGATGCTCAATCAGAGGTTGGCAT
This sequence comes from Bradypus variegatus, assembly GCA_004027775.1. NCBI lineage: Eukaryota > Metazoa > Chordata > Mammalia > Pilosa > Bradypodidae > Bradypus > Bradypus variegatus. The sequence goes on from PVKY010005055.1 coordinate 4,298, forward strand.
CACTGAGATGCTGAACTACCCAACCCTGGGAACTTCTACCACTGAATCTATTGCTGTTTCAGATAATATACCGCCATTGTTTAAGTCACTTTTAGTCTAGATTCTGTAACTTGTGCCCAAAAGAATTCAAACTGATATATGAAAGCATGTAAGTATTTTTTTTTTTTTGGTACAAACACAAATATCACCCTGAACAAGGCTCTTATAGGCAACTGCTTTCCAAAATCCCTCATGGGGAGTTCTAAGTGCATTTTCCCATGAAACACTGTATTGTTGCTTGTTCACTTGGCTGTATTACCCCTCTAGATTTTCATTAGGAAGCCATTTCTTATCTTGATGGGATGGGGAGATCTCAGATTTGGAATACAGCAAAAAGCTGTAATTAATGGTGGCCAGACACTTTTAGAATCAGCTAACATTTTTTAGGGTGAAAAGATAATCTCAGATATCTTGGCATTAATATATGTTCCAATTGGACTCTTCAACAGGCAGCCTGGAAGGGGAAATCTAGTTATTAAAAGCAATTCTAAAAACAATGTCTTTTTTACTCTACAACAACATTCAGTGTTTAAGATGAAAAATGTATCCTCTGGATTTGGTATCTTCATCAATAGCATTTTTTTTTAAGAACCTAGTAATTTGAAGAGTCACAGGCCAAATTAATTTAGGAAATGGAATAGTTGAATCACTGAAAAATTGAATTACAGGGACTTTGCTTGCATGTCTTTAGCCTACTTTTAACTTTGCTCTTTCCCCAACCCTACTATTTCATCTAAAATGTCATCCATAGCCACTTGTTGGGTCAGATGCCTCTGTTTATGTGCCGAATATGCCCTACGTGTGTCTCTATCATTTCACCAAACACACTGTATTCTATCTAGACAGTTCCCTCATGGGAGATAGTATTCATGCCTTAGCCACCACTGCATTCAGTGCTGACATACAGTGTGTTTTCAAGATGCTCCTTGATTGTAGAGAGTATGTCTATACTTCACCTTCCCCAAGATGAGATACAGGGTCCTACCCATGCTCATGCTGTTCATTCAAGTGTTTAAGTGAATAAAATATTTCTTGTCAAATACCCACAGGCCTCAAAATGACGGGCACTTTCACAGAACTCTTTAGTTCTTGGAGTCTGTTCTCACCAGACCACTCTTCCTCAGTCCGTCTGTTTGGCGCAATAGTGTGGCTTTCATGACGGCATGCAGGCAAGAAATGCTTCAAGAAGATCGCCACCAGGAAAGATGGTCCTTTGGGGAAATGAAACTGTTTCTTTACCCTCTTTACACATTTCCCCTCCATTTTAGTTTCCTAGGCTGCTTAAACAAATACCATGAAATGGGTTGGGTTAAACAATGGAAATTTATTGGTTCACAGTTCTGAGGCTGAGAAAATTTCCAAATCAAGGTGTCATTAAGGTGATGATTTCTTCTTGAAGACTGTTGCATTCTGGGGCTGGAAGCTGGCGATCCTTGGTTCCTCTGTCCCATGGCAAGGCACATGGCGGCGTCTGCTGGTGACTCCCTTCTCTTCCGGGTTTTGTTGACTTTGGCTTCTTGCTTCCTGTGGCTTTCCTCTCTTTGTCTGAATTTCATTGTCTTATAAAGGACTCCAGTAAGAGGATTAAGACCCATTGTGATTGAAGTGGGTCACACCTTAACTGAAGCAGTGTCAACAAGTTCTCCTTACAATGGATTCACACCTGGAGGAATGGATTAGATTTAAGAACATGTTTTTCTGGGGTACATACAGCTTCAAACCACTACACCTTCTAAGGTGTTCCCTTATCTGTATCTTTTAGAAAGATTAATTCTGGACTTCTGACCATACCAAAGATTCTTTACCACTTGAGCAAATGCTCTGCTTTCCTTCCCCATCCACATTAGTCAGGAGTTACACCAGCTAACCTGCAGGGTCTGGAGATCTGCTCGGTGGCCTTGTGGGTTTCTGTAAGCTCTGTGACTCCCAACCTCCTATGGGCTCCCTTGTCTTGGTACCTAAGGCCCTGGAAGACCCACAGAAATCCACAGAAGGCAATGCCTCAATGGCAGGCAAAGTCAAATGGGCTCTGTGAATGATTAGTTAACTCTGTCTTTTTTTCTGCAGACACAGTTCTTTAGACTTTTGGATCTTCTCTGCTGAGGGTCCTGTAAGCTGTGGCCCAGGCAGAACTTGCTGAAATGGCCATATCCATAAACTTCTGGCCTTTATGGGCAGATAATTCATTCTTGGGTTCGAACTGAAAAATTTCAACGTTGTCCCTTCACTGGTACAGCATTTTTTCTCTCAGTAACTCCAAACATTTATAAATGTGGTGCTCAGTGTCCTATTTATTTTGGGACAGAGGCCAAAATAAATTGCTCCTCCCTCAGTTATTCTAAGCGGGATAATATAGCAGTGTGTATTGGCATGGATTGTCAGAACAACCATGGCTGGTGATGTGATTCCATTTTCAGAACATGACATATTCCTTGGCCCAAAGGATTGTCTTCTTTAGAAGCCAGGCATGTGAACAAGTCCATGCTAGCTGGCAGCCTGGCCCCTTCCATATCATGCAACATCCTTTGGCATGGGTAATCTCGCGCGACATGCCAGAGCATCCGGCCAGCAGAGGCCTTGCCTCCAAGCTGACTGAGCTCTCATGCTCTTGAACAACCCTTGCTTATCTGCTGTGTGCACCCACCCAGATCAGTTAAAGCTGCTTGTGTTAGGCTAACTGCAAGCACATTTGCACAGAAGTGCAAATGAAACAGACAGAATGCTTTCCTTACAAATCCACCCACTGTTTGTCGGGAGGAAAACACAGGGCAAGACTGGGAAATGCAGGCCAAGTTCCCCTACATGGAACACACACATACACACACACACACACAGTGACCACGTGCTGCGCAGGGAAATGGAGCAGAAGATGGGTCAGGGCTTACACACACACACACACACACACACACACACACACACACACACACAGTGACCACGTGCTGCGCAGGGAAATGGAGCAGAAGATGGGTCAGGGCTTGCCTCCAGCCAGAACAGCCAGCCAGGTGGGCTGTGGGGAAGAGTGGGAGGGAGGAAGGCGGCAGTACTGGAGAGCTGTCTCTGTCATGTCTCGGGCTTTAGGGATAAAAACAATTTTTAAAGGAAACTACTTCCTTTTAATGGACTCTTTTAACATTTCTTTAGTAGCTTGGATTCTTTAGATTTCTTTCTAGAGAAGCAGGACCAATTTGTTTTCCTGTTATTATTCTTGATGGATTTCTCTGCCCTTTTTATTTACAACCAGCCCTCTGGGGCCTCAATGATAGGATCCCAGTCTGGCTGTTTTCCTGAGCTCTCCCATATAACTTCAAGGCCCTGCCCCTTCCTTTAGCACATGTAATGTTTCCAGTCTCCGCTTTTCAAATAGATCACAAGGCCTTAGAGGACAGAACCATTTCTCAGTGCTGAGATTATGTGGTCTCTCAATAAAATACTTGTCGACATACAGAAGTTTGTTTATTTGGGAGTGTGAACCCCAGAAGCAGCTAATCACTGGGATCCTTCTGAAAGAATTCTGCTGTGAGGATCTTCCTGGTCGTCGCAGCACTCAGGTGACTGAAGGGCGGCCTGCTTCAGGGCAGGGCAGCCGTGGGAGGTGCCAGGCTGCAGGAAGGGTCAGCGGCCCCCACGGCCCAAGGACACGATCTGCACAGCGGGTTGAGGTTTCTAACAGGCTTATGGAACATGGCTCTGCCAGAAGCTGTCTGATGTCATGAAAATCTCAGAAATTACATGGAACAAAGGTAATTTCTTCCAGAGCAAGAGATATTCTAGGTGCAGAGACAAGAAAAGTTTGTAAAGGAAGAGGTAACTAGAGCAAACAGATGACACTGATGGATCTTTTCCAAGATCACTTCCCATGGTGGGCTGTTTTTGCCACATTCCTGCCCACAGGTCAATAAATATTTCCAGGCAAACAATACTTCCATACATATTTTACAGTTTTCTTTACCATTTAAAAGGAAAAGAGTGTATAAGCTAATTTTGATTTTTTTTTGGTGCAAAGTTATGTTAACTGTATGCACAATTATGTAAATTATGTTTATGGCATTAAGTATTTGGAATTATTTTTTTTCATTTTCAAATAAAACCAGGCAATTTTAATGGATACAAATTGATTGCAGATGCTCAATACATCCTTCAGTTGATTGGTATTAAATAAAAGACTTTCAAGCTTAACTCTTGCTAACCTTTAAATCCCATTTCTGTACTTTGCCTTAGGCTAAAAGGTCTTTCTAAAATCGGAGTGTAATTTTGAAGTTAAGATTTCTAAACTTTGGAAATATCATTAATCTGGAAGTGGTTGATCCCCGCCATTTATGGGTTAATGCTCTACGACAATTCAGTGTTTACCTGGAGACTAAAAAATTCTTTAGTCACGATCTCTACCATATTTTTCATGCTATCATTCTGATTAGGTAAATTTAAATCAGAAACTTAGGGCTTGCTCTCAACACCTTTCTCAATTAATTCCATGTCCAGTCAATTACTGAGTCCTGTAAATTTGAACTCCTAAACATCTTCCTTGTCTTCCCATTGCCCTCCGTTTCCAAGAAGCGAGGCCCACACAGCACCCTGTAATTTTTGCACTTACAGTTGCCTCTAAATTCCATATTAGTGGGCACTGGGTCTGCTTTGCCCACTGCTTTTTCCTTAGTCATTAGCAGGGTGCCAGACATGTAGGAGATATTGAATGAGAGTTTGATGAATGAATGCATGAAAGCTGAATCTAATTTGATTTATCAGGAATTCTTAATTAGCGTATTGTAGTATATGAGGTTAATCGGGCAATGCACACAATTTATACTAGGCAGTGACCGTCTAGGTTGCCAGCAGTCCTCTATGAATTGTTCTGGTGTCTGAATTGCCTAATTTGGAGATGCGAAGTATAGGCTTTGCTTATGGTTGTTGGGGCTTATGTTTTCTGAAACAAATTAATGGTGTTGACCTGAAATGACCAACATGTCAAGGTTGTGGGTGTATGATGTTTTCTCCATAAAGGAGAGGAAAGCAAAATATCAACTGGTGTCTGTTTTGAAAGCCAGACAATGAAGTAATGATATAACAGCTGTGTTATCTTTAATCCAGGAAAAGAGCTAATTATAATTTAAACTTGAGTACACTAGAGTCATGAAAATAGGTCCTGTAGATCATGCCAGAGAGAGAATCAAAGAGGTCGTCGAAGTCAAGGAAATTTGAGATGTCATTTGCCTCTTGCCTTTCTCAATCCTATGGAAGGTGGCTTGGAAAGAATTTTGAAATGTAGAGTGCAGGCAGCCTTCTAGTGGCAAACAAATAAATTAATTTTTCTAGTGTGCGTGTGCCTATTTGGAATCCAAAAGTTACTCCCAGAGATGTTAGAAAACAGTGTGCCACTGTCACTTGAATTTGTTTTGACTAATCTTCTTTAAACTGCTTCCCTAAAAATTTTATCTGCTTTTTTGGGGGTAGGTATTCTTTATTCCCTAGGCTCTCTCATTTGAAATGAAATTTGAGGTTGTGAAATGAGACTTTCTTTTCATGGCTCGTTATAGGTGGAGTAAAATTTTTTCTGCCAGTTTAATAAAACTGCCCGTGTCAGTATAGGCCCATCCTTTCCTTACCTTTGGTGCATTGTTTCTTAACATTTTACACACAGAAAATGTCTTTGGTCTTATTTCCCTTCTAATTACGGAAACCCCGCAGCTCAGAGCTGACATACATAAGGAGGATTTTTATGCAGTGTTAATCTTGGGTCTGGTTTCTCCCGGGTCCCTGTGCCTGTGTAATGAGGGTCAAGAGATGATGAGGGCACAGCAGGCATCTTGAGAGAAGGTTCTAGGCTGTGTGTCAAAGACAGAAACACAAGTGAGAGGGGCCCTGAAATCCTTAACTCTGGTGTAGAATTTGCTCCGACCTGAAAGTTTTAGGGTCTGGAATTAACTGAAAACAGAAAGAATAAATCTGGTATTTAAATTTAAAAAAAGTAATCTCTTCTCTGTGTGCCAGAAAAGTTTTATAATGGGTGGATATTTTTGGCGATTTTGATGGAGAGAGGATTGTAAATCTCATCTGAGCAAGAAATTTTTTCATAGTTTTGCCTGCCTAGAGCTGAGAATGCTCCCCCAATCAAAATAATCATAAGCCCGCTGTTTTAATTAGACAAGTAGTATTTTTTCAAAAAATTTACAGCTATTTGTGAATATTTTAAATGATGTAAGTACACTGTATTTATAAATCAATCCCTTGATCGAATCTAACAGCAAACCCAGATTTGGACCTCGGTGGGCCCTACACAGAAACATATTTCTATCCTGAACCCCAGCAAACCCATGACTTAAGATGAAATTGATATAAATGATAAAAGAAGTGCATGAATATCAAAGGACTTCTGACTTTTTTCCCAGAATGACTGATTTCAAGGTTTTTTTTTTTGAATTTGAAAGATCATATTATTTTAAAATAATTGGACCTACAACTACTCTAATAATAAAAAGAAGATAGAAGGAAAAAATGGGTTGTAGGAGATTATTGGTAGGGCCATCTGAAATATTCCTTCTTTTTTATATACTGTAGTTAAATTGTTTTATTAGCTCCCATCAAAACAGTGAAAACTATTCATCTCTAAGAGCATTTGTGCTCACATCTACACTATAGCAACTTGACAGAGTTCTATCATATCTTAATTATAAAGGGCTCCACTTGAAATTGTAACTTGAAGTTTTGTAGACATTCATGTTTATTGTCAAGAAATTTATTTCATATTGGTTAGTCAAAAAAGCATGATTCCAGTTGCATAGATGCTATATACAAGTGTACATCTAGACAAAGAAAAAAGACTAGAAGAGTATAAAAAATAGCAATGTAGTTATCTCTATAATAAAAGAAAATGGATTGTTGTAATTTTCTTCTTTATGCTTTTCTATACTTCCTAATTTTCTACAAGAAACATTATTTAAACAAAATAACTGGGACAGGGATGGGAAGTTATACTGCTTTGCCCCAGGCTTGTATACAGTCTGCATTTTGGATGTCTCTGTGCTAAACAGAAAGCCTCTAGGAGAAAGATAGTATTTTCATAATAGGCACGTGGGTGGAGTTGGTTGGTGGCAAAATAGATCCTTGGGAACTCTATCAAAATCAAATACAGTGCTGTCACCTGGTGACCAGATTCTAAAATTACAGTGCTGTCCTCCAAGGGCTGCTGCCCCTCCCCAACATTAGAATTTTCGCGTTAGAGTAATTTTAAAACAAATCACCTCCAATTTCTCCATTTTACAGATGGGAAATCGAGACCTTAAGAAATTAAAGTGAATTAAAGTGTTACAGTTGAGGGTGGCTTGGGTAGTCAATGGGACAATTCTGGTAAAAACAGGCGCTTGGAGCCTGTCGAGTTGGATTTTAAGCGACAGCTCTGAAATTGACGAGCTGTGAGATCTTGGGCAAATTGTCAAACCCTGCTGAACCTCAGTTTTCTCACTTGTAAAATGAGAATTGCATTAGACTAACTCGTGGGGTGACTGGGAGGATTGAGTGATGTATTATTACAGTTGTGATGGTTGTGGCTATTGCTGTTGTTATTTCTGTTTGAAGGAAACTGCCTGGCTCCCAGAAGACCACTGAACTGCTCCAGAGGGACAAATGGGAGGGTCTTTGCATAGCGAAGAGTCAGAGCCAGCACCAGGGGGGTCCTGGCTGGGCCACAGAACCCGGCCAGGTTTGAAGGCAGCTGGGCTGGCCCTTTGGACTTGGGTTCTGGCCGCGTTCTCTGTGGGCTCTTGAGGAAGCCGGCACACGGGCACATACAAGAGCTCTGCACTTCTGGGTGTTGCTGTTCCCCGTGCCCCACCCCCCACCCCCCGGGTGGTTCTAAAATTCTGTTGTCCAAGCAGCTTGTGTGGAGTGGTGACCCTTGAGGTCACAGGATCCAGGAAGCATGGTTTTCTCTGGCTTCACTCCATTTAGCTGGGGCAGGGGCCTCAGCCACCCTCCAGGGTTCTCCTCATCACCATGTTCTATCGTGTTTCCTCCAGGGTCGCTGACCCTGCTGCTGGGCTGGCGATGGCCACCACAGCGAGGAGGAGAGGGTGGCATCCAGAGCTGGACGGAGAAGCAGGAGCAAATGGTAGTTGGTGGCTCAAAGCTCAGGTTCTAGAGACAGTCCAGTTCTAATCCCACCTCTGTCCCACTTTGGTTGTGAGGCTTTGGGCTAGGACCTTAACTTCTCTAATCCTTGGTTTCACACGTGTGAAGTGGGGTACAAATTGCAATATTGCTTACCCTCTTGGGGTGTTGTAAGGAATACATGAGCCGATCCATATAAAGCAGATAGAACAGAGCTTTGCACACAATGAATACCCAGTACATGTTGGCTCTTACGATCTATTCCAGAATGCTAAAATTTATACCAGACTGTTAAAATTTTAACAGTCTTTAGGCAGTGCTTAATATGGCTACAGTCAAGTAATTATTCCTGATACTTGTGAGGCTCACTTTGTCCATGATTTATCATCATCTGTGGGTGTTGTTGGAAGGCTTTGTACACTGCCTGTGTTTTCTGAACCAAAATGGTGACACAGTATGTGGGTTCTTTCAGCATAGAACATTTGAAAATGGAAAAGTGCCTTAAAATATGGGATGTGTGATTATATCTTTGTTCTTTGTATTTGTGATGAGGTTATTAAAATGGTGAATAAAAGCAAAGGATAAACTAGAAGTCTGCGTAATCCCAAAACCCAGAACTTTTGCATTTGCATGCATAGTGACAGATTGATGTTTCCAGAACATCTTTTCTTTATTGCTTCCCATTCCTAGGCTACTGTGAGGTTTCTCAATCAGGCTTTCATCCAAACAGAAATTACCCTGAATCTCATGGACCTCTGAGGTCAGCAGAGAATATATTATATATATTTCCCTTTAGTGAGATTAACCTTCTAGGGAGGACCCGGAAATGGAAGTCCTTCAGAGGCCATCAGGGTTGTACAGTGTGAGGAAACAGGAAGATCTAAATGGTAGCAGGAGTGGAGGGGGTAAGCTGGGGTTCTTACACCCAGGAATGATGGACGGAGGACATCTAGGTTGGGGACTGATACAGCAAAGGGTATGGGGCTGGGCGGAGGAAACAGGAGCTGCTTAGTAACATCAGAGGGGCTGGCCGGGGAGGCCGAAGGTCACACAGTGGTCTTGAGGGCAGGAGCGAAGGAGACTGGAGAGGCAAGAGCCAGTCCAGGCTGACAGAGGGAATGTCAGAGGGAGGATTCTTCACTGCTAAGATCTCAGAGGAAAACGATGCTGGGACCATGCTGAGCCTGCCTGGGATGGAGTGGAAGCAAAGTCTGGGTGGTTAAGGAACTAGGAACGGTTTCTTGCCTGTATCCTTTCTTTACTCCCATCTAACCTCCACGCAAACAGGCTCTCTTTCTGCTAAACTGGACCTTAACCTCCGCTTTTTACCCATGTACAGAAGGCAGATGGAAACGGCAGTGGGGAGTGCAGAGGTTTGGGTTCTAGTCTTGCTCCTTATGACAACTCCACAGAGACTCAGTTTCCTCGGCTAGCAAAAGAAATGGTTTGAGACGTGCCCAGGAGAGGACAGTAGGTTGTAGAATAAATGTGATCACGGGTTCCAGAAGGCCTTGGAAATATAGAGAATTGTATAATTACAGGGTGGTACAATCCACAGTCAGTTGAAATGAAATGATGTCAAATAAAAACATAACACTATTCCCCACTTCTTTCTTCTCCTTTGGGAAGATAGCAAATTGCTCTCGATTCATTTCATTGCTTTATTCTACTGCCTCACTTCTAAGTTCTCAAGTTGCATTGTGTGGAATTTCTTGAGAAGTCGCAACCCCTCAGGGTAGCTAGACTAGAACTGTTCTTGAAGCTGAAATCCTTGCGGTGTATTGTATATGGCTCCCGATGTGCCAAGACAGAGTTCACTCTGTGACAGGGACGCCAGTGGCTCCCTCAGCCACCTGGGCGTGGACAAGCCCACCTAGGTAGGCATCCTGTGGCAGCTTAGAGCCTGCTCTGCATCTTGTGAGCTTGTGCTAACATAGCTTGGAGAGGTCAAAGATGGAAAATCTAATCTAGCCAATGAGCTTGACATGTAATTAGTTTCCTTTCTCATCCTGTTGGTTCAAAGGCTGGCCAGGCAAATGATCTCATGTGTTTGATCCCTTTTCTGTTTGTCAAGATATCATGGATTGTGCCAGGATTGACTTCATTTATTTACTTAGTATTTATTTATTTATCCTTTATGCAGACCCACATCCTTTGCCACATGTATGTTTATTGGAAATATTAGCACACAGTCTGTCACATGTATATATTGGAAATATTAGCACACAATCTGTAGCTTGTCTTCATATTTGCTTTTCCTTTTTTTTTAAATCATGTCCCCTACAAAAGATATGTACACATTTCCTTTTTAAAAAGAATTTTCCAAACAACCACTTTCCTTTTCCCCATTTCCCCATCTCCTGGTAATCTCTAGTCTTCATTGTATCTCTGTGAAGAGATACAATATTTGTCCTTATGTGTCTTGCTTGTTTCACTGAGCACAATGTTCTCAAGGTCCTTTTGTGTTGCAGCATGTCTCAGAACTTCATTATTTCCTATTGAATGAACAATATTCCATTGTGTGCATGTACCACATTTTGTTTATCCATTTTTTGTTGATGGACTCTTGGGTTATTTCCACCTTTTGGCTAGTGTGAATAATGCTGCTATGAACACTGGTGTGCAAGTATTTGTTTGAGACACTGTTTTCATTTTCTTTGGGTATATACCTTGAAGTGGAATTACTAGGACATACAGTAATTCTATATTTAATTTTCAAGGAACTGCCCTGTTACTTTCCATAGTGGCTGCACCATTTTACATTTATTTATTTTTTTAAGTACAAAAAAAAACAAAAATGAAAAACCCTCGGTTGTCTTCCTTTCTGTGGTTATTTGTAATGTCTGAAAATGGAAACCATTTCACTTTGTGATGAATGTCTGTGAAATCCAGGTTTGTGGGGAAGGCAGTATGCACAGCTGACTCAGTTCCCACAGCTATATGAGCACCTGCAACTATTAAATGGCCTACGTGTGTCACAGCCATTACCTGAAGGTGGCTGGGGCAGATATCGCTGGTGATTGCTACGGGGCCAATTCCAATTATATTGAGTCTACTTCAGATAGGAAGAATGTCTTCATTTGTGTTCCCCCAGAAGCAGAGTCTGGGACTAGGATTCCATTGCAGGTCCTTTGTTTGGGAGGTGAGCTCAGGAAACAGCAGTAGGGGAGTAGAGAATTCAGACAGGGAAGGAAGGAAGCTCATAAAGGGTGTATAGTCAAGCTCAGTTCTGCTGGGGACACATGAGCTTAATTCCGTCAGGAATTCTGAGGAACAGAACTCAGCCTCAGAATGATCTCACCTGGGTCCCATGGTGGTTGCTCCCAGATCTGTTGACTGCCCCACATTTGCCCTCAGGCAAAAATAACGGGTGCCGGCAGTTTGAAGTGGGGCTAGCAGGGAGATGGTGAGTGCCCTGGCGATGAGGTTAGGGCTGTGACAGATATGCTTCAAAGAGGGAGGGGAGGGATTTGGAGAATGAGGGAGAGAGAACAAGGGAGAGAAGAGAGGTAGAGAATGGTTGGGGGGGGGGAGGCTACAATGTTGGCTTTGAAAATGGAGGACGGCCATGAGCCAAGGAAGGTAAATGGGCTCCAGAAGCTAGAAAAGGCAAGGAAACAGATTCTCTCCTACAGCCTCCAGAAAAATGCAGCCTGCTGACACTTTGATTTTAGAGCTTCTGACCTTCAGAACCGTAAGATAATTCTGTGTTGCTCTAGGCCACTAATTTTGTGTTGATTTGTTACAGCAACAATACGGAGCTAATAAGGCCTCAAAAGTGGTCTCCCAGCCTTTCTTTACTCTTTTTCTCAAATCCATCTTCCCCATGATTAGTTTTTCTAAAACACTAATACCATATGACCCTAGCAATATTGCACCACTTGTAATTTGCCTTCTGAAAGACTTCCACAGTCAGCTCAGGCAATTTTTGTGGGTTAGAATATAGATTACCATTTCCTTTTGTGGGTTAGAGTAGATAACCAATTCTTTTAGGTCAAGGGAATTTATCTTCACAAAAGCCTAGCAAAGTTCCTTTCACATAGCAGTTCAATATATGTGTCTAATATATATATGCACATGTACAGACACAGACACACAGCTTGCTGACTGTGCTTTGTTTGTTGACTGACTTCTTACAGAAGCTGGTAGAGGTAATGTGATTTCTCTGTGGAGGAAGAGGAGGAGGGAAATGAAAAGCTTTGCCTGCACCAGAAGGCTTTCTGTGCACAGCCTCCTACCCGTAGGCTTAGAAAGGGAAAGACTGAATTAACTGAACATGTTACTAGTGTGTTTGTGGAATAAGCTAGAATAAGAAATTTTCTTTACTTAGGATGAGGACATGATTTTTGATATCATATATTGGGTTTATCATTCAGGGAGCTAGTTTACAGGGACAGTTTATGAAAGCCAACATTCATTTTATCTCCTCTGTTAGTATACTTTATGGCAGAAAAAAACATCTTCTTGTGAAGCAGATGTTCTCCAGACAACAAGCTATAGCCTGCTCACTCCCTAAATCTCCTAGGAAGACATTACATGAAAACAGTCATCAGGAAAAACACTTGAAGGTTAAGGGTTTCTTTCCCCAGGGGTACTGAAATCCTTTTAAAGGTGGTTGGGGTTAAACAGTATGAGTGCAGCCCCCGGAGGGCTTGTGCTGGGCAGCTGTGATTTCAGTAAGGCGCTTCTGACTTGAGAAGCCATAGGCTTTTAGCTCACTTGTCTTCTGGAACAGGCATAATAAACACTTAGCACCTTTAGAGCTTACACATGCTGACTACTGGGAGTATCCTGTTAATATGCCTCTGCCCTGCGCAATGCAGTTTCTAGCAGGTATATCCCGCCTTCCCTTTCGCCCCCATTTCCCCCATCCTCATGCCTCCTTTTTCTTACAGGAAAAGGAACTGAATCTATAAAGAAACCCTTTTGCTCTTCCCCTATGAAACCACTGAGCTGTCTCCATAAATGTCAGTATAACCTTGGCCTCTATCACTGCTGGGACATTTAAAATCAGTTCCTGGGTCCTCCTGATCTTGAACACAAACATGCATTTCTCTTTTAAACCATGGCTCCAAAGAGTTAAATGCTTTTCCAGCGTCCCACCTGCAAGCGTCCTAGTTGTTTTGCGTGCCCGTCTGCAAACTCTATTTTAGATAGACGTCAACACATCACTGGAAAATTACTGACTTTGGGGCTAACAGGAACTCTCAATGCTCACTCCAGTTTCCTCTTCCTTCACATCTACTTAGCTGGGCCAAATCCTCCTCGTTTCACTGAACCACTGACAGAACTGCCCAGCCTCTAAGGAGACCTGCAAGCGACACATTTGCCATGACGTTTAGATTTCGGCGCACGAGGCTGGCTCTGCAGAGGCTTTCTTAGTCCTTCTTACAGAAAGTGCTCTTGGAAACTTTCAAGTTTTATGCATTCATAAAGTGACTAAACCTTTTCATGGTTATGATTTTTGCAGAATCAGGCTTGGGTGGGCAGAGATGGAAGTTTACTTTCCTGTAACTGAACTTTGCCTAGCTGTTGAGCCCCTCTTTCCTCTTAGGGAAAACTTAATTTTGCAATTTAAGGTGCCCCGGAAATTAAAATTTCTTTTTTTTAAATTCTGTTTCTTTTGGGCACACAGTCAAGTTTATAGTTCTGCCTCTGCTTCACCA
>PVKY010005056.1:0-18177 GCA_004027775.1 Bradypus variegatus
GGAAGGAAGGAAGGAAGGAAGGAAGGGTGGGTGGATGGACGGATGAGTGGAAGGAAGGAACGAAGGAAGGGTGGGTGGATGGATGATGGATGGGAATGGGAAGGTGGATGGAAAGAAGAAAGGAAGGGTGGGTGGACGGATGATGGATGGGAAGGTGGATGGAAAGAAGGAAGGAAGGGTGGGTGGTGGGTAGATGGATGGGTGGATACAAGGGGGGAAGGAGGAAGAGGGAAGGAGTGTTGGCTTACAGGTGAGGGATGACAGCTGGGGCCCCAAAAGCCAAGCCCCCTCCCAGCCCAGGGCAGGGATAACAGCCCGAGTGTGGCTGCCGCAGCTCCTGCCCAGAAATCCCCTTTTGGTGACCAGCAGGGAGTCCCAGGCGTCGCTTGGAGGGCACAGGGGTGGCAGCCTCAGCCATGGGTTGGGTCTCTCCCTGCGAGTCAGGCCCTGGCAGGTGGCAAGGCAGCCCAGAGCAAAGCGGGTGAGGGAAAGAGGCCGGTGGCTCACCGGGGGAAGGCGCTTCAGGCAGAGGGCACAGCCACAGCCGAGGCCTGCAGGTGGACGTGCCCAGCATGCTCAAGGAACCGCCAGGTCACCAGATGAGGCCAGGGGGATGACGGCGCCAGACGGGAGCCATGGGAAGGGCCTGGGGCACGGGAGGACAGAAGCGTCCATTTTCCTGACATCCCCCTGGCTGCTGTTTGGAGGACCGACTGCAGTGGGGTGGGGTGAGCCAGGGGGCCCAGGGCAGGGCCATCGGGATGTGTGGATGGATGGGAAGTGGGGGCTGGGGGAGGAGTCCCTGTGTGGCTGACAGGATGGAGCCGCCAGCACTGACGGGAGCCGGGTGCCTGGGCTGCAGCAGGGGCGCAGGGATTGGGTTTCAGTCCGAGGTGCTTTTCCTCGACAGCTGGGGGTGTCCCTGCCCCAGGCACAGGGAGGTGGGGCCGACAACCACTGTGCCCACATCCCAGCACCTGGGTCAGCCCGGCGGACACCGGCAGGTGAGCAGGAATCAAGGCCACAAGGAAAGCAAAGGACAAGGAGGGGCCGGGGCACCCCCAGCCTCCAGGTGCAGGATCCCTCAAACCCGCCCCCGGGCTGCCAGTCCACACACACAGGGCGGGCAGCCACTCCCAGGGACACACAGACACGTGTGAAGCTGCCTGGCTCCTCCCGCTCACACCTGGCCAGGGGTCCCTCAGGCAGACTAGCCGGGCCCCGCCTGGTGCCACCTGGTGCCCAAGGGCAGCTGGGTGACACATGCGAGAGGAACGGCTGCCAGCCCAGGCCCCGGGGCCAACGCTGCCCCCTCTCACTCCAGGAGGTGTGGAGACCCCACTCCCATCCCACCCGGTGGCTCCAGGAGCCCCAGAGGCCTCAGAGCCCAAGATGACCACCACTTGGGCCTGAGTTCAAGTCTCAGGAGCCGACCTGCTGTGTGAGCCTTCTGCTCTAAGAGGCAACACCCCAACACGCCAACCCTGATCAAGCCCCCAGCACGCGCTCAGCTGAATACAGCAGCTGCCTGAGCACCCCCACTGGCCTGTGGTACTCTCCTCCGGGTCTCCCCAGGACCCTCCTCTCCCTTGCACACACTCCACAGCAGACCTAACGGCCACACTTCTCTTCCCCCGAATGCCAGGCCTGATGCTGCCTCGGGGCCTTTGCACGGGCTGCTCCGGCCCTGCCCAGCTCCTCCCAGGCCCAGCTTCTCCTCTCCCAGCGGCTGCGTCTGCCCCTGCTGGGCACTGTCCCACTGCCAAGCCTCTGCCCCGGCGGCCCCCCAGCCTGGCACCCCACCCCTGCCCTCCCCCCGCCCCTCAGCAGCAGAACCCAAGTCAGCAGAGGGCTCCGAGGCCGGGCAGGGCCTCACCTTAGCCAGGTCCTCAGAGGCGCCGGGCTGGCCCGCGGCCAGCAGGGGTGAGGGCCGCAGCAGGGGGTCAGACAGCAGCTCCAGGCGCGGGCGCTTGCTCTCGATGAACTCCATCTCCGACTTGCCCAGCTCCGGCAGGTACGAGTGGGACTCGGGTCGCAGGGGCAGCTCCTGGGGCCTGCAGGGGGCACAGGTACGTGCATCAAGCGGGGAGCCTGAGGCTCTGAGACCCCCAGAATGCCTCCCAATGCCCCTGTGCCCCAACACGTGCCCCTCCCAGCTGAGCACCCACTGGGCACCTCATCCTATTTGATCCCGTGAGGCAGGTGCTCCCAGGAGCCTGCTGCCCAAGGCCAGACTGCAGGGTGGGCCTCAAACCCCGCCTGCCTCCTTCCCGCCAACACTCACTGACCGCATTTAAGGCAGGAGATGGAGGGTGCTGACGCCAGGAGACCCCTCCGTGCTCCTCCACTCCCTCGCCACTCGGGGGGTCCCAGCACCAGCCTCATCGGCCCCTCCCCAGGACTGCTCAGAAATGCAGACTCTGAGCCCCACCCAAGACCTCCTGACTCAGACGCCACATCTGGATACGATCTGGACGACGCATGTGCACGGTCAAGTTTGAGAAGTGCTGCGGGCAAACCACAGATAATTGCAGCACATGGGGCACACCCCCTCACCCCACACGCATGGACACGTGGGGCACACTCCCTCACCCCCACACACGTGGACACGTGGGGCACACTCCCTCACCCCCACACACGTGGACACGTGGGGCACACCCCCTCACCCCACACGCGTGGACACGTGGGGCACACCCCCCCACCCCCACACACATGGACACGTGGGGCACACCCCCTCACCCCCACACACGTGGACGCGTGGGGCACACTCCCTCACCCCCACCCAGGGCATGCAGAACACGTCAATCACAGCACCCTGCTCCCTTCTCGACTCAGCCAGGCTCCAGCCCCATCACTCCTGACTGGCCCTCCTTAACCCTCCACTCCAGCTGAGGAAGGAGGAAGTTGGCCCAGAGAGGGTACAGCCTTGCCCAAGAACACACAGCGGAGCCAGGATTCCCAGCCTCCACTGCCACTCTTACAGGCAGCCCCAACTTAAACGCTTCTCAGGTGAGGCGTCCACCAACGCATGTCCAGAAGGATCCAAACCCATTCCCATCACCCACAAGGCCCTGCCCAACCTGGCCCATTGAGCTCCTGCTTCAGGGCCTTTGCACCTGCCCCTGCCTGGAACATGTGCACATCAGCTCCTGCCAGGCTACCTCCTTGTCCCTCCTCGGGGAGGGCTTCCTGCCCACCAACCGCCAGGTTTTCTTTTCCTTCTCAGCCCCTGCACGCTTGTCCATGCATGTGCATTTGCTGGCTGCCCCCACCCCGGAATGTCAGGTCCACGAGGCCAGGGACATTCACCTGTCTGGCTCAACACCGAATCCCAGGGCCTAGCACCCAGCAGGTGCTCTGTCTGTGCACGAAGACTGACGGAAAGCTACCACCCGCCACGTGGGCTGGGGCAGCCCTCCTGGGCCTCAGTGTGAAGGACAAGGCTGCTGCCCCCTGTGCTCACTGCCCTGGAAGGCCCCTAGGCCTGGCTCTCTCCAAAGCCGGGCACAAACCTCCCTCCCATGCAACTAGGACCTAGAGCTTTCCAAGTGCAAGGTGCTTGGCAGGAAGCCGGGGATTGTCACGTAAACACAGGAAAGCCCCGAGAACTCCCCAATGCAGCTCCTCCTTCACCTCCAGATGCTTCCGCCCACCTGAGTCCTGCAATCCTATCCACTCCCAGGAAATGCAGCTGTGGCTGCAGGGTGGCTTCCCCACTGTGGCCCCCGCCTGTGGCCCCAGGACACCTCTGAGGGTTCATGGCACCACGGAAAGACCTAGGCCTGAACCCTCAAGTCCCCATCCTGGCTGAGTTAGCACGGGTCAGCTGCTCAGCCCCAGGGCCTCAGCTGTCCCACTAAGTGGACACAAAACCCCACACCTTGGCTGTCCCCAGCTGACGCTCCTGGAGGAGGGAGAAAGGACTTGACCAAACGGCCCAGGACTTACACCCTGAGAGCCCAAGGCCCGATTCTGGACCCCAGCCAGGCTCTGCTTGGGGGCCTTAAAAATCCAAGTTCACTACCAACCTGCAAACAGGTGAAGAGTTTAACATTAAAGACAAGCATTGCCAGCCTCTCCGGAGAAGCGACAGATCCTGCACACCTCAGCTCACAGTGGCTGCCCCATTTCAGCACGAGGTCACCGTTTCCCCGCCCCCACCCCTGCACGTCGCCCTCACCTTTCCTGCCTGGCCGGGGACATCTGGGCCCCCTGATGTGTCTCTGTGCCCTTCTCTCTACAAGACACCCAGCACACACGGCTTCGTCCCATTTTACAGAGGGAGAAGCAGGCTGAGACGGGCCAGGGGCCTGGGGCCTGCACGGCAGGAGGGGTCTAGGAGAGGGGTGCCCCCACAACCACTGCTACTGTGGCTGTCCTCGTCATCAAAGGGGTCTCTGGCCCAAGGCTGGCTGGCATGGATGGCTCCAAAGTGGTGGGCCCACTGCCAAGGCCCCCCACGGCCCGACTCCAGCTCCCATGTCCCCCGGCCTCCCCGCCCTGGCCTCACGATACCATCTGCCCCTCCAGCTCCCCCCAAGGCCGTCGGCTCAGCCCGAGTGACTAGTAACAGCCGCCAACCACTCTGCTCTCCGAAGACGCCTCCCCCGGCCCCCAGAGGTTCCTGCTCTGTGGCGCTGAGCAGGGAGCAGCAGGGGTTCCGGAAAGATGCCCACAGAAGCTGCCCACTCAGAGTGCCTGCTGTGCTGGGTGTCACCACCCATCACAAGTCCTCTGGGTCCCCGTGGGGGTGGGGGGTCACCAAGGGAGGGAGGGGCCAGTGGGGCAGGGGCCGGCTTCCCTCCCACAACCCTCCCTCCATGCAGCCGGGGGTCTCAGAACAGGAATCATGTCCCGCCCCAGCCCAGCTCACAGCGCTCCCACTGCTCTCCTCTGTTTCAGGGAGAAGCACCCCCTCGCCCGCCAACCCCTGCCCACCTGCCCCTACCCTCCCACCCCTGCCCCCGAGCTCACGCACTCCAACCCAGGCCTCCCTGCCTTCCTGCAACACTCCAGGCCCACTCCCGCCCCTGGGCCTTTGCATGTGCTGTTCCCTCTACTGCAAAGGCCCTTCCCTGGCTCCCCAGGGGCCAGGCTCCTGAGCAGCCAAGCGTCCCTCCTCCAGGAGGCCTGTCCCAGCCCACCAGCCACCCCGAGGCCCACCCCCAGCCTGCCTGGCAGTCATCACGTCACCACCATGGTCCCTTTCATGGCACCTGCCACACATGGAGTTGTAATGGGTGTCTGTCTGCATGGGCAGCCCCGTCTGTCCTGTGGCCACTATGTGCCCACTGCCTGGTCAAGTGCTCGGTGCCTCAGCTCTTATGTTCTCATCTCGAGCACTCTGGCGTCCTCCCCTCACCGGGTCTCCCCCTGCCCCTCTCCCCACCCCTTTCCTGGCTGGAGGTTAGGCAAAGCCAGGCTGGCCCCACATGGGAGGTGCCTGAGGGACGTGTTCTGCACCTTCTCCTACCGGTGCAGGATGTGGGACAGGAAAAGGACCTGGAGGACAGGGCAGGAGGACGGAGGGAAGCAGGGGCCACGCTGCACACATCCACGAGTGTGCACGTCCCCTCCTCTGTGATGGCCAGTGTTGCGTCAGCTCGGCAAGGCCACGGCACTCGCTATTCCATCCAACAAGAAGCAGGGTGATCTGGAAGGTGCCTCGTGGACGAGGTCACCACGTACCATCAGCTGACTTTACGGAAAGGAGGTGACTCCCCAGCGGGGCCCTCAGCCCTTCAGCTAAGAGCAAAACCCGCGGTTTCCCAGGGAAGAAATTCTGCCTCAGGTCGGCAGCAGCGCCTCCTGCCAGAGTGTGCCCCTGGGCCTGCGCCACCGAGTCCAGACCTCAGCACGTGAGCCAATTCCTCAAAATGCAGCTCCTCACAGATGTATCCCCTCACTTCTGTTCCTCTGGAGATGGCCGACGGACACCCCCCAGCCCCGCCCGGCTCTGGGCCCCATCGTGGTGGTCTCCCTTATACCAGAGGGCCACGGCTGGTGGTCCGAGGGCTACACACAGACCCCGCTTGTGCCGTCCTGGCCCTAAGGCAGGGGCTGCACCAGGACAAGGACAACCACGCGGCTGACACCCCTCCTCACCACCCTCGCAGCCTCCACGCACCTCTCTGGGCAATGGCTCAGCAGCTGAGCACAGAGGCACAGGGGCCTGTCCTCACCTCTCATTCCCGGGCTGAAACTCGGACAGCAGGGACGGCCTCCTCCGGGGCTGCAGGATGGAGCCCGGCGACAGGTGGGGGGCGTAGTCCCGGGCATGGTGCTGGTACTCGAGCAGCCCGACGTCCTGCAGAGTGGAGAGGACCAAGTGAGCGCCACGGGGGCAGCACAGACAGAGGCTTTCTGCCCCAGCCACTCGGCGGCATGAATGGGACCACAGGGCCTGGTACGCCCAGCCCCAATGCCCTCACCAACCCAGACCCCGCAGCCTGGCCACATGAACTCTGACAAGCTGCGGAAGCTTGCTGAGCCTCAGTTTCCCTGGCTGTAAAATGGGCATGATAATCCCCACTTCACAGTCTGTGGGATTAATAAGACCCCAAAGGAGAGCCCTCCATTTGCAGTGGACAATAGGAACAAGTGGTGAGCAAATGTTAGGGTTCTTACATGGATGTCGCTGGACAACTTCTGGGCTCCCAGCTGAGCCCAGACCTTAGCACGGTGCCTGGCAGGTGGCTGGTGCTTGACAAGAACCAGTGACCTCCATTATGACGGTAAAGGTCATCTTTAACAGGCACTGAGGCGAGCCTGGAGCAGGGGAAGGGGCTTGATCCCTCTTCCTGCCTCAGTGAGTCCCACTGGGTAGGGAAGCTTGGTGGGGAAGGGCTCCCCTTCTCCACACGGCAGGGGGGGGGCAGCCAGCCCATTTTACAGTCAAGAAAAGAGAAGTCCCCAAGGCAGAGCCAAGAGCACTCCCTGCCCAGTGCTCTCTCCCTACGCCAGACGACCACACCCATATCTGTGCCAGACCCACCGAGGCCCAGTCTGGCCAGAGGGCATTCCTGGGGCCTGGTGCCAAGGAGGAGAAATAGGGAATAATGCCATTAAATGTATGCTCTGGTGGGCACCACTCCAATTCCTTCAGACGCACAACTCACCTAGACCATGGCACTATATAATTACACCCACTTTCCAGAAACCACAACTGAGCCCGGGAGAGCTTACGCTGCCCGTCCGAGGCCCTGAGGCTGCAAGAGGCCTGTGAAGACCCCTGAATGCTTCTGCCATCACTCAGGAGGCAGGAGAGAAAGGGTCCGGGTGATGGAGAGGAGACCTGCCTCCCAGCACGGCCGCTGCCCCCGGCCCCACTGCAGGCAGCTGATGCAGAAAGGAGAGAAGCGGAGACAGAAACCTCCGAGCCAGGGGGTATCCAGTCGGGAAATTCAGCACAGCAAAGATGCAGCTACTATTTGTACAAACAGAAATGTGTAACAGAGGAAAGCAGGGAAGAAGCCCCACCTCAATGTCTCTCAAGAGGGAAGTAGGTAAGTAAATACGGCGGACACGTGAGAGGACAGGCACAGTGTCACACATGAGACAGGGATGGGTGAGGTGGCAAAACGCTGACGGTCCAGGTTTCAAAACAAAGCACCCCAGCCATCAACAGGGGAACGGAGAAACCAAATGCCATCCAGCCATGCAATAGAATATTACTCTGCCATGAAAAGGAATAAAGTTCTGATTCAGTTCTGGAGACAGTACAAGTCGAGTGGAAGAAACCGAACACTAAAGGTCAGAACTGTAGGAGTCCGCCTGCAGGAAATCATCTCGAATATGCAAAGTCTGGGAGGCGGAAAATAGATCAGAGGTTCTTGGGGCGGGGGAGAAGGAACAGGGAGCGATGGCTTAATGGGGACAGTTTCCGTGTGGGGTGAGGGAGAAGCTGTGGTAACAGATGGTAGCGATGGCAGCACAACATTGTACATGTAATTAATGGCACCAAAATGTACACTTAAAAATGGTTAAGATGGCAAATTTTATGTTATATGTCACTGCAATATGCTTTTTTTTTTTAAGTGTCCAACCTACAGCATACACATGTGGGTTTTTCCTTTACACGTTGACACATCCATAAGCAAAGATCAAAGTCAGAAAACAAACCTCAGGAAAATCCCTGCTTCCTTAATAACATGCCATCTATTGTCACCCAGAGACAAACTAAACACTAACAAGTTAGATATATCCTAATTGTCAACTACACTCTTAACTTTAGAAATATTAAAATGTTAAAAAACAAACAAACAAACAACAAGCCTTTCAAACAAGGAAACGAGGCAGGCTTCACCCATAGACCAACCCCAACTGATTAGTTCTGTCTGCCTGGAACTCTCGGTGACACTGTGTGTGGTAATCGATTATTGATGTCTGACATGGGTAAGGGACTGGAGTGAAAGGGACTGCAGGTAATTTATTTTCTTCCTGGCACGTTTTCTGAATTTTTCCAGTTTTCTAGAAACTTCCAGTGTTTCTTTTGTTGTACAGCCTTTTCTCTTTTTTTCCCAAGCAGATTCTTTACAAAGAATCAGAGATGGCACTGGGTAGGTTTATTAAGAATGTATCATTTCCAGACCCTACCAAGCAAGCACGCCAGACATTGGGAGCCTAGAATTAGAGAAGGTGAGCATCTGTGATCAGCAGGGACCCATCAACCCCAGGGGTTAGAAATGTGGAGGGAAGCCCCCCACCCCCCACCCCAGGCAGCCTGACCACAAACAAGAAGTTGCAAGGTCTCATGTTTGGAGGCCCAGCTTGTACCTGTCACTCGAAGTCTCTGCGTCTCAGTTTCTTCACTTCTGAAATGGGCCTGGCCCAGCTGGAAGCAGGTCCCCTCATCGCCGACCACTACCCTCCTTAACTCTCTGGTGGATTCCCCCAAGGCTGGGGGCCGCTTCCAAAGGGCACGGGAGGGCTGAGTCTTCTCCCGTGCCCTACGGTGTGCTGCACAGGGCCCGGGGAACAGGTGCTCACCAACAGGAGGGCAGAGGAGAAGATGGCAGGGAGTGGAAGCCTCTGGGCTCACGCCAGGGAGGCTGCCAGGCACATATCTCCTGTGCACACACATACAGAGATGTGAGAAGAAATCAGCACACCTTGCAGCCTGCCAGGAAGAAAATTCTCTCCCCCCACCCTGCCCTCCTCTGTACAAAAGCAAAATGAGCAAAGAGGCAAAGAGGCAGAGAATCCAATCCCTCGGGAGAGGTCCTTGGCAAGATGAAGCCAACAACTGCCAACAGGGACAGGAAGAGCTGCAGACAGCACAGGGGGCCCACGGCAGTGGGGAGGGGACTTGAGGAGGCGACTGCACGCACCCTCCTGCCTTAGTTTCCCAGTTTAGCAGCCAAGCGTGACGTGTTGAACGCAAAATCCTTCCTCTCGGGAGCAACTCGGTAGCAACGCCTGGGGCTGTCCGCACTGGTCTCCAGGAACGAGGCCAGGGAGCCCCCCACCAAGGGTGCATGGGAGCTCTACAGGAAGGCAACATGGGTGGCCCAAGAGAGGAACTGGCCCCTGCAAAGGTGAGGGGGGCTCAGAGCAGTCACGCGAGCCCGAAGACACCCAGGCTGAAAGTGTCCCAGCTCCACCCCAGACAGAACCCAGGAAACCATCACATGGCAACAACCACGACAAACCGTGGTGACCTGTGACACCGGCATTCCCCAACTGCCCACCAGTGTGCCGGCTGTCACAGGCTCCCACACCGTCACAGACCTGATTCCTAGAACAACCCCATGAGGCAGGTATGCAAGGAGACTTGCAGGAAGACGGGGAAACTGAGGCACAGAGATGACAAGTGATCAGCTCTTCCACACAGGAAGAAAGGGTGGCTCTGAGGCACAAGACGGAGGACGAGCTGGCTCCCTCTCTGAACCCGTCCAGCCCACGACAGCAACCAACACAATCTGGGGGGGCCACGTACTAGTGGGGAGCAGAGAGGAAATGCGTCTCCAGGTGACCACCCCGTGCACCTACTACCCATGGCATCTGGAGGTGTGGCTCCAGCGTGGTGCCTCTGAAGCTGGAAATTAATGCTGCCATTGAAATTACACCCCTAAAACTCCCCCAAGCAAGGGATGGACAAGGAAAAGCAATTTTCCAGGAAGGGAACCCTGGCAGGCACCTCCCTGGCTGGGTCCTGCAGGGGGCTGGCAGGTGAGGCCCCAAGGACAAGGGGCCAGGGTGGATCCAGCTTCGGCAGGGGGCAGAGCAGGGGCTGGGCTGGTGCGCCCTCCACCAAGCCCCCCACGGGTTCCTCAGCCCAGAGGAGCCAGGGCCCAGCTTCCGGCCTCCTGCCACCAGGCATGGGGGACACAGCCGACCACCCGCACTCAGAGAAGCCCCCCTGAGGCCCAGATGCAGCGCCATGGCACCCCCACTGCAGGGGGAAGCCGACGCTGTGCCAAGAGGTGATGTGAGCAGCCTAAGGTGCTCGCAAGGCGGGGGCGAGCAGGGATTCAGGCCCCACGTGGTGGCTCTCTTGGGCTGCAGGGGGACTCGCTGTCAAGAAAACCCCTGCGAGAGGCCTCTGGTGCGGGGCTGCCAACCTGGGAGCCTATGGGGGTGTGTGGGAGAGCCCCGAACCCAGGCCCCCTCCCATGGCCTCTGCGGGGGCCGCACCTCGGCTACTGCCCAAGGAAGCAGGACGCCATGCCTGCTGCCAATCACCCGAGGAGCTGTGCCCCGGGTGGGGCATCTACCTTTCTGTGCCTTGATTTCCCCATTCTCTGCCCTCCATCTGCCAAAGACTCAAGGAGCTCGGAAAAGGGAGCGTTTTGCCTCGATCATCAGACAGGCTAGAGGGAAGGCTTGAGGGGCCACAGCCCACCAGTGGGGTCTCCACATTGCCTCAAACCCAGGCCAGGACACATGCCCAGAAAAGTGACACCCCAGGGTGCCCCGAATTTCTTGTCACTGCCTTTCAGGTGACAGGCAGGGGCTGAGCACTGCCCACACCCCCACCTGGGCCGCCCTGGGCCCACGCACAGAAACACGCCCTCCCACCGCAGGGGTGCTGACCACTCGGTCCCGGCCAGCCACATCCTGCGTCACCAACAGCACAGCGGGGGAAGACCAAGGTGACCCCAAAGGACCAGGAGGGGGCCCAGCTCGGGGAAAGGGCAGGAGGGGATGTGGGGGGGGCTGGAGGAACTCCAAGGGGCCCCGAGGCTGGCCTGAGGGCAGGGGGGAGGGGAGGGGAGGAGGGGGAACCCAGCTAGGACAGGACGAAAAGCAAGAGAGAAGCAAGGGGCAGCCAGCAGCGGCCCCCAGGGGAGGCGTGCCCCCTCCAGCCAGCTGCAGTGACAGTAACAGATAATTAGGGCAAACAGACAAAGTGGGGTGACTGCTCCCAGGCGCTGTTCTAGGAGCTCCCCAGAGACCAACACTGTTAATCCCACAGAGACCCAGGAGGTAGGTCCTCTTGCTTCCCCATTTCACAGACGGCAAAACTGAGGCACAGAGAGGTTGAGCGGCATGACCTATTTCTCACCTGTAAAAGGTTCCCCATCCATAAAACGGCGAGAATCACAGTCCCCTCTGGGGGTGATTAGGAAGATAAAGTAAAATCTTACACACATAGTGCTTTGAATGACAAGGTTTTACCTATCGTCAGCACTCAAAGAAAGCTCCTGTTTGCCATTGTTGTTGATGACGACGACAATAAATGATCACTCGCCCCCAGAAACACATTCCCCAGCCTGGGCACACGGCTGGCACTCAGCAGAGACTCTGCCACGCCGGGCTCAGAACCCCGAGGCAGCCAAGCTGCCAAGGCGCCTCTTCCCAGCTCTTTATCCCGGGACTGTTGTGGAATCTCCCCCAGCCTCAGTGTCCTCACCTGCAAAATGGGGAAACTAAAGCCAACTGCTGCTTCATTGGTTCGTTGTGAGAACGCCAGGGCAACCCTCTCGGAACAGCGTGCCATAATGTGCCCATTCGGCGCAGCTGGCTCTAAAAAGCACCCTGGGGGCCCCTTGTCCCTGAGACTCCCCCAGGCTGGGCCAGCCAGTTCATGCGCAAAACTGTCCCACTCACTCGTGGAAATGCCCGCCCACGCGGCTCACGTGGGGGGACCGCACACTCACAGAGCCCCACAGAGCCAGCTCCTGCCCATGGAGAAGGTGAGCCCCACCCTGCTCTGGGCTTCGTCTGTCTTCCTGCCCCCCATCACCACCAGGCCCTGAGAGTCCCCTGGCAAGCAACACCCAGGGCCATGGTGTTCAGGGGGTGCCAAGAGAATACAACAGAGCAAAACCAACGGCATGCAGGCCTGGCACCCCAGTACCCACAAGAGCGAGGGGTGAAGACAGGCCATGGGGCTACCCCCCAGGACCAGGTCCACACAAAGAGGTGAGGGGAACATGGCTGAAGAGGGCCGATCTGGGGACACGTGTGCAGGGAGCACCCCGAGACCCCACCTGCTCCCACTTGGGAAGGTCATCTGACTGAGAACAGGGGGCAGCTTCCCGAGGAGCAGAACCATCGCCCCAGCACCCTCAAATCAGGAACTCAGACACAGGACTGGGATGGGCCTCACCAACTCCAAGCCACAAGCCACAGCACAGGGATCAACCCAGGGGCCATGGGGGCTGGGGCAGGGGGTGGGGGGAAGTTACTGTAACACCCTGGAGGAAGCCACCCAGTTCTAAAGGAAGGGGCTTGTGGGCCCCAGCAGGCACCCTCTCGATCGCCCGGATGAGGCTGAGCTGCGAGGAATGTGCATACAGCAGGTGCTTTATTTTTGGTGGGTGAATCCCACTAGCGTTCAAGAGAAGGCAACAGCCATAGAACCGTCTCTGAGTACCAAAGAGATGCCAGATCAGCCTGGCTCCAGGCCTCCTTCTTCCCAGCTTTAAATTAGGGCCTCTAGGATTTTACCAGGCGCCCAGGGCCTGGGAGGGGCCCGTCAGGCGTCCCACCTTCCCCTGTGGCTCTGAGCAGGAAGGGGACACGGACTCGAGGGAACAGAAGGAGGGGAGCAAGGGTGGACTCCAGGCACGCTCCTGTCACTCCCTTACCGTGTGGGGCCGAGCAATCTGCACCGGGTAGGAAAGGCCATGGGGCGGGTAGCGGGGCTCGGCAGTCCGCCACGTCTGCGTCACGGGCTGTGTGGACCCCGACATGGCAGCGGGTGTCCAGGGGGCTCGTGGGCCCCAGCAGGTACCCTCTCGATCGCCACCAAGGATTAAAAGCCAGCTGTCATCATCCGCTGGTGGGCCGTCTCGTCACAAGGTTCCTGTGAGACGAGTGGAGAACAGAAACGGGATCAGCCCAGAGGGTGAGTGGATGGGCGCGTTCCGGCACCCTCCCAGACCTGGCAGCATGCCCCCTACCCACTGTCGGGCAGAAGGAGGTGCAGGGTGGCATCCGAGGCCCCTCAGATCCCCCTGGCCCAGTGGCTGCCCCACAAGCTCCCTGAAGCAAGAGTGTTCCCCCTCCTCGCTGCCTGGCCCTTCCCCAGCAGGCACAGGAGCCCCAACCTCCGTGGGCACTGCCCTCCTCACAGCCTGGATGTCTCCCAAACCCCACCCAGCCCACCCAAGACCTCACCCCATGGCCTCAGGGGGTTTCCAAGTCGCTGGGGCAAAGTTCTCTGCAAAGCACCTGGCAGCCCAGGCACGCAGCCACAGGCTTGTCCAGAGAGACACTGCCAGCAGGGAGGGGCACACACGTGTCTTTGGCAAGTGGTGCGCAGGGTCAGTTTGGGTGGGGACATGGGTCGTAGTGACCCTGGGCAAGGCCAGGCCTGCCCGGGCTTCCCTGTTAGCCCCTGCAGGAGGGAGTCACTACAACATGGGAGCAGACAGATGGGAGTTTGGCACAGACACGAGCTGGGAAGGGGACCCTGGGAAGCTGTGACAGATTGAATCGTGCACCCCAATTTGGACATGGTCTTGGTTCTGGTCTGCACTCTGGGTGGCTTATAAACGGGATAACATCAAGCTGTTCCTTCAGGTAAGGTGCGGCCCCACAGAGCCAGGGTGGGCTTTAATCTGGATGACTGGAGCCCCTGATGAGCAGCGTGGGAGTCAGGCGGACACAGAGAAAGCCACACAGAGCAGCCAGAAGCTGGACGTCAACAGAACCCAGAAGAGAAAGGAGAGGATGCTGCCATGAGCACTGCGGGGTGACGGAAAAGCCAAGGAACCCCAGGGACTGCCTGCACCGGAACATGCTAACTGCAGGAGGAAGCCAGCCTTCTGCCTCTGAGACGGTGAGCTGGTGCTTTCCTGTTCCTAAGTCAACCCACCGCGTCGCATTTGTTTTAGCAGCTGGGAAACAAACAGAAGCAAGGGGCCACACTGAGGGAACACATACTGATGGCACGGACAAACAGGAGGGCCCCAGGTGGCTCCTGGATGTAGGAAACTGGGTCTCCCACAGGACGGCAGCACCCATGCTGGAAAGAGTCTCAAGAAACTGGCCAAGGTCAGTTTTTCAGATGGGAAAACAGACCCAGCAAGAAGGACTCAAGTCCCAATATGGGAAACCAGGGTTTCCCCCGGTTCCAATGCTGCCTCTGCCAGAAGCTTCCAGAACCCGCAACTCCCCAGAATCCTTCCCCCCATCTCTGACGGCCGCTGCTCCATCCCGCCTGCCTGGGCTGCTCCTGGGTCCCACCCATGCCCGGATTCCGAGTCCGGGGCTGCCTCGGCGCCTGCCCACGTCCACCGCCCGCCCCCCGCCAGCCTCTCGGAAATGGCGGCACGTCGCCCAGAGCTGAGGGCATCCCAAGACGCGCCACCTGGGCGCTGCCGTCCGACGTCTCCCGTGGTTCAGGCGCCCGAGGTGGTAGAGAGAACGCCCCCCGGGCTCACGCGGCAACACAGACACAGCCCAGAACCCCCCACCCCAGCTCCCTGCAGCTTCGTCACGACGACCCTCCTCACCCCGCCCTCTCCACTGGTGCCCTGGCCGGTGGTCGGATGTGGAGAATGCTAGAAGGGAAGATCGGGGTCGGGGTGCCCGGAGGGGCAATTAGAGCCCTCCCCGCCAACCCGGGTCCTTACTGCGTCCCCGCCGTCCCACCCTTTCTTCTGCTGCTTCAACTTCACTTTCCTTTCGCAAGCCACCTCCCCGCCACCCCAGGCTCCAGGAACGGTCACGTGACCCAGGCCTGGCCAATCAGATCCCTGCAGCATCCCCCAGACCACTGATTGGGTTAGGAACGGGCACGTGACCCAGGCCTGGCCAATCAGATACCTGCAGCATCCCCCCAGACCACTGATTGGTTTAGGAACGGGCACGTGACCCAATCTGAGCGGATGAATCGTCTTGAGTGTTTTGCTGGAAGAACCAGGCGAAGGGCTCTGTCTGCTAGGCGGGGGGATGACAGCGCGGCGCTCTCAGGGCCACCCCGCTGCAGGAGCCTGACTCAGAACGAAGCCAACCGACAGGAAGGCAGAGCGGAAGGCTGCGGAAGGCAGATCGCAGCCCGCTCGTCTCACTTCAGGGAGCCCACGGTGCCTTCTGCGAGTTTGTCCTTTGCCGTCCCCAGCTGGGCTTCTGCCACGTGCCACCAAGAGTTCCAACTCACACGGGGAAGGAAGAAGTCACAGAGGAGGTGAGTGCTGCTGACCCATCAAACGCTGAGAAGCCAAGAGATTCCAAAGCCAAGACTGAGGAGCCCACTCACCCCAGGAAGTTGCCCACGTGGCTTTTTCCCAGGCACTGAGGTAGGATGACCCGTCTTTTTTTTGAGTTTTTTTATTCAGTTTTATTCAAATACAGTCACATAACATACAATCATCCGTGGTATACAGTCAACCGTTCACAGTATGATCATCTAGTTTTGCATTCATCACCACAATCTATTTCTGAACATTTTCCCTACATCAAAAAGAATCAGAACAAGAATAAAAAATAAAAATGAAAAAAGAACACCCAAACCATCCCCCCATCCCATCCCATTTGTCATTTAGTTTTTATCCCCGTCTTTCTACTCATCCATCCATACACTAAAAAAGGGGGTGTGATCTACAAGGTTTTCACAATCACACTATCACCCCTTGCAATCTACATTATTATATAATCGTCTTCAGGAGTCCAGACTGCTGGGTTGGAGTTTGGTAGTTTCAGGTATTTACTTCTAGCCACTGCAATACATTAAAACCTAAGAGGTGTTATCTGTATAGTGCATAAGAATGTCCACCAGAGTGACCTCTCGACTCCACTTGAGATCTCTCAGCCACCGACTCTATTTCGTCTCATTTTGCATCCCCCTTTTGTTCAAGAAGACACTCTCAATCCCACGATGCCAGGTCCGGATTCATCCCCGGGAGTCATATCCTGCATTGCCAGGGATGTTCACACCCCTGGGCGTCGGGTCCCACGTAGGGGGGACTGGCTCCACCATCTTTAAGACATGTGGCCTTGGGCAAATCACTGTCCTTCTCTGAACCTCAGTTTCACCATCAGCAAAATAGGGGCGATAACAGTCCCGACACTGCAGGGTCAACTTGAAGATGACACGAACACACACGGTGCCTCCCAAACACCGACCTTCCAGACTACCTCACTATTGTCGCCACACCTGCCCTAGCAGTAAAGGTCCTGTCATTTACTTAGTATTTTCCTCAAAGCAAGTCACTTTTCTTAAACATAAATGTATTTAAAAGAGAAACACATTACCAGTATATACATAGAGAGCCAGTACCACAGGGAATAGAAAGGAACCAGATAAACAAATGCATCACCATGCACGGAAAAACCATAACCTCTAAAAGCATCCCACGAGTGCACCCCACACCCCAGGAAAGCACTGGGCAAGCGCCAGGACACAGTACGTGCTCGGCAGAGAGGAGCAACTGTTATTACTATTGTTACTAGTACCGCCGACGAAGGACCAACATCCCAGCTGCAAACAACGTCATTAGGTGAGAAGGAAGAGTCGCCCTGCCCAGCCCCACCGAGGGCCACATGGTATCTGTCCTGCATCCCAGAGACCAGAAAGTGGCCTTGGGAGAGGGCAGGTGTGGCCGCAGGTGCTGCACTCCACTCCCAGAATTCCCCTGGCTCTAGCTCATCCCGGAGCCCTGGTCATCCGAAGCAGCTGAGCAAATTCTACTCCATCCTCTCTGCGGGTTCTAAGCAATTCCTCTGTCCCTCCAAGGAGATGAGCAGGGAGGGGAGTTCGAGCTGTGTGCCCCTCTTCCAGGAGCACCAAGGGCAATTTCCAAATTGCCATTTAATTCTGAGAAGGAGTATAAATTCATCACAGCTTTCCTGATCACGTCCGCCTGATGAAATACCAGCCAGGGAGGGCAGGCCCTGCGCGCTGGCCTCTGGGAGCCGGGCAGGGTTTGTGCCCTTCCAAACCACCCCTGGAGAAGCCCCAGCCACAGCCCTGTGCCTCCTTATGCCAAGGTCCAGGGCCTGACCAGCCACCTGCTCCCGGGGTGCCCACTGCCAAGCACTGGGGCCCTGCTGCCCACCGCCACAGGGCCTGGCCCCAGGGGCACGGGGCCTGGACACCTCTGGCCTCCCTCACCCACTGTGAGCTTCATAAACCTAATTTCCTCCCCTCCAACCTCAGCCTGTTTGTGGCCAACTCAAAAAAAACTATAATGGACTTTCCACCAGTGAGGCATAGAGGTGAGTGCCAACGACAGGGGTGGGGGCATACGGGGGACACGCCGGCCAGGCGTGGGTCACGCACATCTGGCCTGGGCACAGCCAGACTCCAGGCCAGGGGTGGGAAGGGTGGTGGCAGTGGCCCAGAGAGAAGAGCAGGAGGCCCCGGAGGTTCAAGTCTAACTCTGCCTGGGGAGAGGGAGAGGACAGCGGGAAGATTCCCCGCAGTGGGCAGGAGAGCACGGGGCAGGCAAGGGCAGGGGCAGGGTTAGAGGGCCCCAGGCAGAGGGCAAAGGGCACCAGGCCTGGAGGGGTGGCTCCCAGAGGGGACAGGAGGCACTGTGTGGAGCACAGTAGGCGGTGGGGGGAAGGCAGGGCCACACCTGGAGGGGGGGGGACGGGACCCCACATGGTCCCATGGGCCGTGGAAGGACAGACATCATTCTAAGGACCATGGAGCAGGGAAGGCCTACGAGGCGGGTAAGGGTCAGAGGGCTCCCACAGCATGCCCTGTGGAACAGGGAGACCTGGGGGCTGCTGCAAACATCCAAGCGAGAGAGGATGCTGGGGTATCGGGGTGGGGCATGG
>PVKY010005057.1:0-18092 GCA_004027775.1 Bradypus variegatus
ATCAACTGTGGGCGAGTTCTCTTATTGGATTATTTCCATGGAGGTGTTGCCTCACCCATTCAGGGTGGGTCTTTATTGGATCACTGGAGTACTTTAAAAAGAGACACACAAGCCCAGATGCTGCAGCTAAGAATGGATAAAATGCCCCAAGAGCAACACTTTGGAGAATACCATTTTGAAATGCAATCTGGTAGAAAGCAGACACCAGCCACATGCCTTCCCAGCCAACAGAGGTTTTCCGGATGCCAATGGCATTTCTTCATTGAAGGTACCCTATTGTTGATGCCTTACCTTGGACACTTTATGGCCTTAAGACTGTAACTTTGTAAGCAGATAAACCCCCTTTATAAAAGCCAATCCATTTCTGGTGTTTTGCATAATGGCAGCATTAGCAAACTGGAACACCTTGGCATGCCCAAGTGGTATGCAGAGGCCACCCTGGCTGGCAGTGGTAGGAGGGCACGGTGCACTTCAAAGGTCTGCGTTCCTCCGGCCTCCTTCAGCCAGGGCTGCTGTGGCAGTCTCCTCCTATTGCCTCCTCCCCTTAGCCCACACTCCCTCCCTGAATCATGAAGCCATACCCCAGTCCTGACCATTGCTCAATCCCTAGGAGCCCAGTTCCTGTGGGCAGCGCCTGATGTGCCTGATCCTTTCCTTTCTGCAATTGAGGGAAAAAACGAGATCTTGCACAAAGCATCCTGCGTCAGCCCTCCACCAGAGAAGGGTGGCATGGAGCCTCTCCGGCTGCTTGTTCTGTTCTGTGTCTCAGGTAGGAGCCCCTCCCTCATCTGATGCTTTCTCTCCCTCCCCTTCTTTGAGCTGATATGGTAGTGGGGAGGGGAAACTGAGTCAAACTATGAAGGGGGTAGGAATCCTCAGCATGCACAGGCTCCTGTCCTGCCCACCTCTCCTCTCCCCCTGCCCCCTATACTTCATGCTCTCCCTCCTTCCCAGTATCAAAACCTGTTGTCAGACTCCTCAGGCATGCAGAGGTGCAAGGGCTGGTGGGCCCCTCACCAGGGATGGAGCTCTGATGGTGGCATCTCAGGTATCAACTGCAGTGGGACGAAGTTGTGGGGCTCTGGTAAGAGCCCCTAGAATCACAAACTGCGTAAGCATAGGGCTAGCACAGAGGAGTGGCAGGGTAGGGAGGAGGAAAGGACCTTGGGACTGGTAATCTGTGTCTTTCGGGAGCCCCCTCCCAATCTCTAAAGGTCCTCTTGTCTATATTGCCCTCAGTCCTTGATGGGAGGGGACCAGTAGAAGACTTCTGTCATTGAGATGGAGTGATTGACACCCAATTCTTGGGCCCAATTGCTTCTTTTCATTGCTCCCCCAGAGCAATGGGCAAACCTGGGTGGTAGGAGACTGTCACAATGGAATCTTGCTCCTGCAGCTTCTTAGCTGGAGGTGGACAGGGGGATGTGGAGTGTGCTGACCTGCCTGGAAGTAGAAAGGTGAGTGGGGTAACACACAAAGAATGACATTGTCCATCAGGTCCCTCTGGTTCCATAAAGCTGGCCTCTAGCTCCCCAAATCCTACCTTTCAAGTTGGAGATGGAGTGAAGGGAGGAAGACCAAGAGAGGGGAAGTAGGGGCACAGGGCTCTGGGAACTTCTCTGCAGCCCCTGCACTGGTGATGGCTGGTGTTCTAAGCCCATCTCCCCCACACCAAGGAGAGTCCCCAAAATAGTGGCCTCATGTCCCTCCCCAAAATAGCTCTGAGACAAGTCCCTCTTAAAAGGGGAACAAAGCCACAGAAATAGGGAAGCTGGAAGCTAAAGGCCAGAAAAGAGGAGAATGCAGCGCCGGTATTAGCGTGGGCAGATGCAGAGTAAGCAAGCATGGCCAGGGCCAGGGCCGGGGTGTGGGGGGGTGCCCAGCCCAGCCCCCTTTGGAGCCAGACCCAAGCCTGATGTGGCCACTGGCCCTGCTCTCTTGAGATAGAGAGAAGAGATAGATAGGAAATCTTAACTCCAGGTGATGGGGAGAAGATGTGCAGAATAGAACTGATGGGGACTTCAAGATCAAGTGTCTCTGGAAATAGGCCCAGAGAAGGTCAGAGACTTCTTGAAAGAGGCACAGCAAGTCCAACATTGACAAAACCAGATCCAGGACTCGGTTTCCTGGTTCCCAATTCCTCTGTGTCACACCCAGGCTGTGTCACCTCCTAACTTGAACAAGAATTTAAAACAACTTAAGGGCAAAATTTTTGTCTGTTTGTTGACTGTTCATTGCAGCTGTTCAGTAAGTATTTGGCCAATGATTGAAGGAGTGAATGAATGTCTCCTCCCCAGAACTGTCCCGAGCCCACAATACTACGGTGTTCCAGGGCGTGGAGGGACAGTCCCTGCAGGTTTCCTGCCCCTATGACTCCACCAAGCATTGGGGAAGGAGCAAGGCCTGGTGCCGCCAGCTGGGCGAGACGGGCCCGTGCCAGCAGGTGGTCAGCACCCACCGCTCATGGCTGCTGTCCTTCCTGAAGAGGCGGAATGGGAGCACGGTCATCATGGATGATGCCCTGGGTGGCACACTCACCGTCACGCTGCGGAAGCTTCAAGGCCACGATGCTGGCCTCTACCAGTGCCAGAGTCTACATGGCAGCAAGGCTGACACCCTCAGGAAGGTCCTGGTGGAGGTGCTGGCTGGTGAGTGGGCAGCTGACCACCTTCTGGTCCATCCTGGGCCAAGGCAGGACCACCTCTGACTTTTGGGGACCCTGAGAAAATCCACCGGGTGGAGCTTACCCCACCCCCTGAGGGCCACTATGGGTGGCTGGGCAGGTTGCTCATGGCACAAAGGGGAGTCCAGGCTGTGCTCCCTGGGGCAGGGCTGCATTGCCTGCAGGAAGGACACCTTTCTCTAGTTTGCACAAGGCACTGTATAAGCTAGCCATGGCCCTGTTTTGCTTCCTCAAGCAGTTTTATCCATCTGACAGTGTTAATATGTGAGCGCTATAGTTGGTCTGTAAGCAGTAGAAGGAGATTAATTTATACCCTCAAACAACCAACCAACCTACCTACCAACATAAATTAACAACTTGGTGAAAAAACAAAAACAACCCTAGAAATTCCCACTTGCTTATAACATTGGGCCAATTGCTTCCCTTCTCTGGGCCTCCCTTTCTTCATCTTTAAATGGAGATGATGGTGTCTGTCCTGCTGACCCCACAGGGTTCCCGTGAGGCACAGATAAGAGTTAAAAGTGTTCGGGGCAGTAATGCCCTGTGCCTGAACTTCTGCTTTTGAACTTCTTAAGATCCTCATTTCAGGCTTCACTTAAGAAGGACAGGGTGGCTCTTTCCCACCCCTGAGCTTTGTATCAGGAACACCTTCCAGGAAAGCTCTTCCTGTGTCTCCAGAACATGACTGCATCCCAAAGGAGAACAAATCTGCGTTATCTGTCCCTTTTCGGACTCTCCCCTTTCCCAGCTCCTCCTCCAATATGGTTCCTCATCATGGAAATGAGGGTCAAGGGTGGTATTTGTTAGGTTGGGGAGGGGAGGAGGAACTGCCTCCTCTACATACAAAGCCCCTAGAAAGTGGGGTGGGGGCAGCAATTTTCAGTCCTTTCAGGCCTAAGTCTCAGCCACCTTCCAGGACGATAGCAGGAAAATCATCATCGTCATCATCATCATCATCAAGCCTAGCTTGTGTAGATAGATTGACAGTTAACACAGGACTTTGAAATACATTCATTATTCCATCTGAGCTTCACAAAGGGTCTGCAGTGGGAAGATGGGATTGTGGCTCTTGAAGTCCTAGGAGGCTCTAGGCGCTATACAGAGCTTCTCTTGCTGAATCTGGCAGCACTGTTATTAGAAGGTGCTCCTAATCACCCCCTTTTACAGGTGAAGATATTGAGGCTCAGAAAGGTTAAGTGACTTGATCCGCACAGTATCTTCCCCCACCACAGCAGGCGGCCTCGAAAAGGAGGGGGCTGGAAGCTCACAGACTCTGTCTCCCACAGACCCCCTTGATCCCCAGGACCCTGGAGATCTCTGGGCCTCCAAGGAGTCTGAGAACTTGGAGGAGACCCAAGTGGAGCACAGCATCTCCAGGTACCGTGACGGGTCTTTCCTAAGACCTCTGGGTGGGTCCTAGCACTACAAGTCCCAAGCCAACCAGAGCATGAAAGGGTCTGAGTATGGTCTTGTCTAAATATCCCTCCAATCAGCTAGTGCATGCTGGTGTGACTGTGCCAGTTGCTAAAACAACAAAATACTTCCGTAACGGTTTGTGAATAGCTGCTGCCCTAAGACCCCTGAATGGGCTCCCTCCTGCTCAGCCCAGACATCCCCACAATTCAGTAAGGTTTAGCAGCACCCAAATCTGGGACTCCAGAACCCTGCTCCTTGGGTAGGATCAGAATCAGTCCTGACTGGTCCGTGTCTGTGCACTGGTGTTTAAATATTAATATACCCACTAAGTGCGCGTGCGCGCGCGCGCGCGCGCGCACACACACACACACCATACCATTGTGTACAGCAGAAAACTGCTCAGAGAGGGATGGTTATGTGTTTATGTGCCCTCAGCAGGTTAGTGGCAGATCCATGACTAGATCTTAAGTCTTCTGACTTCAGGCCCCCTTGAGCCCCCAAAGCCCCTAAGGGCTCCTGGTTTCTCCCCATTCCTCTCTTTGAGGGTACACTTGGGTCTGTGCTTCACCTCAAGTTCCCTCATATGCCCTCTTTGTGTCTTCAAGGAACGTCTCTGAAGAGGAAATCCCCTTCTCACTCACTTCCATCCTTTTCCTCTTGGCCTGCTTCTTTCTCAGCAAGCTTATAGTAGCCAGTGTCCTCTGGACCGTGTCCTGGCACAGGCAGAGGCTGGGCACACCCCTAGCCAGTGGGCTTGGCAGTGGCTGTGACCCAGGGCACCAGCTCCAAACCCTGTCAGGTGAGCTTGGAGATCTGGGGTAGCTGGGTGGTGGGCCAGGCAGGGACAAGGGGCAGGGAAGTGGTGCTGAGAGGGGCCACATGAGTGCTCGTTCTGCTGCAGGGCTGAGAGGCACCTGAGAATAGAGGACCACAGAGGAGTGGAGAGGCCCAGGAGAAGTCAAGCCAGGGATTGCACCAGGCTACATACTCACCTCCTTGGCCACCAAGATGCCTGATCTGGCAAGAGGCCACTCTGCCTGCACTCCACTTCCCCTGGACCCTGGGAGCAGGGGCTTGTGTGTGGTGGGAGGTGGGAAGAGTATCTGTCAACGTCTGGGCATTGTACATTAAACACTCTCACAAATAAATCCAAGACATTCACACTTAACTGGATGGGGCCTTGTCTCCTGTTACAGGGCTAAGAGGATCATTTTGGATGAGGAAAAGATAAAAGACCTCACTCCTTGGGGCCTAGGGTCTTAAATTACCAAGTCCCCCCTTTCTCAAAGGTCCCAAACCAGGCAGCCAATTTTTTCATTCTTCTCTTTTCTCTTCCTTAGATGTAATCACCGAGTGCTGCCTCCTTCTCCTCTGGAATGTCTCTAGCATCTAGTCTTCCTCCTACTTCTGCTTTCTCCTGCCCTTCACCTTCCCTTGGATTATTGCTGGCCTCCTGCCCCAGGCCACCCCACTCCTGCCTCCTTCTTGGCCAAGTTCATCTAATTCCCAGATGACTCATCTATTCATTTCCCTAAAGCTTAGCTTTCATCTTGCTACTCCCCCTCCAGAGAAACCACAAGGGCTTGAATCGTAGAGTGCCATACATCAGAAATGGGAATCACTGGTCCAACCTTATTGTACAGGAGGGAAACTGGGGTCAAAGAGGGGAAGGGACTGACCCAAGGTCCCCACTTTGGCCTGGAAATCCAAAGCTCATTTGGCATTCAAGGCACCCTACCCTCTAGCTCTATCTTGCTCATTTACTCATTTACTTACTTGATAAATATCTTTTGAGCATCTGTTATGTGCCAAGTACCATTCCAGATACTGGGGGTAGAGCAGTGAGCAAACAGGCAAAGATTTCTGCCCAAATGGAGCTTATGACTCACTGGGCAGAGGAGAGCAACAGATATAAACATGATAAATAGGTAAATCTGTTCATATGTTAGAAGGCAAAAGGTGCTAAAGAAAACATTAAAATAAAGCAGGCTCAAAACAAAACAAAACAAAATAAAAGCAGGCTTAGGCGTATTGGGGGCACAGAAGGGATGGGGAACAATGTGATTTTAAGCAGGGTGGTCAGAAGGGGCCTTTAGAGAGACACTTGAAGGAGGCAAGGGGTGTCCCCAGTCTCTGGGCATCCTTACTGTCTCTCCCAGTAGCCACAGTGACAGTGTTGCATTTTCTGTTCTCCCCTTTGCCCAAGCAGGTGCATCTGGCTGCATAGCTGCACTTATTTCCTTTAGTCCATCACCCAAGGGGAGCCTTGGAGTCCAAAGGCACTGCTCCCATGACATGGCCTGAATTTCAAGACCACTGTACCATTGACTTCCCCTGAAAAAGCAGTAAAGGGTTCCTGGAAAATGTATGCGGCCCTTTCCGACTCCACAGAGAACTCTGCATAGACTGAGGGTGTAGAACACAATGGCAGGGCTCCATGGTCACCTGCTGGTGGGGGAACCTGCCTCTGCCTGCTAGGTTCACAGTGGGCCACCAGGCACAGGCTTTAAAAGTGGGGAATTACAACAGTAATGCACCTCCAGTTAAATCCCATATCACCAAGTTCTCCTGGATCCTCGATCCACCGTATAACATTTAGAAATGCACAACACGTCTGGTTCAATAAGGCAGAATGACCATTCCTTTATTGTCTCACCCTGAGCCAAATGCCAGATACTAGACTTCCAGCCTGCATGTAGTTAGAGCAGTCATGTGACCCAGCCCACAGTCAGATCTGCCCCCCACACTGTGACGTGGGAGTCAGTGACACCGAGACGAGTAACCCTGGAGGATTTTTCTTGGCATCAGAGTTAGCCATGGTAGCTGCAGCTTCACTGCTTAGGGGTGGTGGCAATGGTGTCCTTACCAGAGTGGTGTGGCTTTGGCTCTGCCCCTACCGCCTCCCTTTGTTCCTTCTTATTTTCCAGCCTGGATCTCTCGCCATCCCACTGCTTCTGTGCAGCGTCCAAGATCCTTTCTGTAGACTAGTATTCTGCTTAACTTGGTTACAGACAAGAGCTCTAACTGTTAAACAATGTCATCATTTGGAGGTTTAAATTAAAGGTGCCCCCCTCACGCCCTAAAATTACCCAGTTTACCCTGCCTGCCCAGGAGCACTCCATTCCCTGGGTCATTCTCTGCTTCAGGCTGATGGCAGACCAAGCCCAGGGCAGTGTCTCCCAACCTTGGCTACACATTGGAATCCTGGGGAGCTTTAAGAAGTTCTAATGCTTGGGCCCCACTCCCCAGAGATGCTGATTTAAAAGGTATGGGTCTCAGGAATTTTTAAAGCACTCCACCCCCCCAACCCCACCACCCCAATAATTCTAATATGCTACCAAGGTTGAGAACCACTGGCCTAGAGTAATGAGGTCATAGCTCAAGAAGAGTAACAAAGGAAGATAAGCAAATGACATACTAAAGAAGAACTATAAATGGCTCTAAAATATATGAAAAGATAATCTTTCTCACTCAGAATAAGATAAAGCGTAAATGAAAACTACACTGAAATACAATTCTTCCCCTACCAGATGGGCAAACATTAGAAAGTTTTATAATGCACCATGTTGGTGAGAGGTGGATGAAACAAATGAATACATTGTTGATATCTATCAAAATTGCAAACACTGCATACCCTTTGCCCCAGAGATTCCATTTCCAGGAACTTGTCCTGCAGATATACTCAGACATTATTAAAATGATGATATGGACAACTATTAATCATTGCAGCCCTGCCTGTAGTAGAAAAGCCTGGAAACAACCTCAGGGTTGGAAAATTAACTGTGATATTGTTATGGATTGAATTACGCCCTCCATAAAGATATGTCCAAGTCCTAACCCCCGTCCTGTGGGCATGAACACATTATAAACAGGATCCTTGAAGATCCTGTTAAGATGAGGCCAGACTGAACTACCGCCCCACCAGGCAGGAGACTAGAGAAGACCTCGCTGAGAAATTTGCCAACCCAGAAGAAAAGATTTACAGATAGTACCATGTGGGGTTCCATAACCCCACCTCCCAAATGGCCAAGTCCTCATCTGGTCACCTTATGGGGAGGCCCATCAGGCAACAAGCCTCCCCAGTATAGACAGATCTTCCAGATTGCTGACTCTTAAACATAAATGGGCAACCAAAAATCAAGAGGCACCCAAG
The DNA here is from genome assembly GCA_004027775.1 of Bradypus variegatus. NCBI lineage: Eukaryota > Metazoa > Chordata > Mammalia > Pilosa > Bradypodidae > Bradypus > Bradypus variegatus. The sequence continues at coordinate 8,253 of PVKY010005057.1, forward strand.
GAAAGCTTATAACTAGAAAAACAGATCAGAACAAATATAGATATGTATGTCTACATATATATACCTATACATGCAAATACATATACACACACATATATATTTGGAGGGAACCGGGACACTGTAGGGAGAATAAAACTTTTAATATTTTCAGTGAGAAAATGGTGCATTCATGAAACAAGTAGAGTATGCTATACATAAGAAATAGAGAATAAGATATTAAGTCAGAAACTGTAAAGAGTCTGAGGTTTTACCCTATGTGCAAGATGATAAGTTAGCCTACCGCAGTTCCTCACACACACACTGGGTTAGGACACAGGCAGTTTATTGCTCATATTCTGTGGTGGTTCCCTATACCCCAGTTTCCCACAGAGTGACATGAATGAGGCCAGGTGTCACCTGTGCAGGTAGTGGGTTGCATCACAGGAGAGGAACCCCCAAATCATGACACCTGCATCTTACTTAGGGCACCTGACCTGTCCTCTCCTCTGAAGAAAGAGAGACCTTTACAAGCCTCCTCCAGGGGAGGGGGGTAGGGAAGGGGGTTAGCAAATCTCTCTGGAGCAATTCACTGTCTCCACCTCTGAGGCAGCTTTGCTATCCAATCAGCCTTGAACAAAGCTTGGTCAGCACCTTTGCTCAGAAGTCCTAGACCATGCAGAAGGGTGGAAATATCCATGAAGAACTGGCTCCCAACAAAGGAGACAAAATACATGATAACATGAAGCAAAAATACAGGGCTATAAATAAGAAATACTTGGAGAAGAAGAGAGAGATCTTGTCAATTAAGAATATTAAAGAATAAATTCTAAAGGGACAATAGCAGGGTTGGAAGAAAAGGATGAAGAAATTTCTCAGAAAGCAGGACAAAATGGATAAAAAATGGAAAATGGAGAGAAAATATCTGAAATATAAGAAATAATACGAAAATATATGAAACTGAGATGAGGCTCAATATCCAACAAATTAAGGAGCTCCAGAAAACAGATGGGAGAAAAAGGCAAATGGGAACATAATTATCAAAGAAATACATTTTTAAGAAATATGTATTTCAGAACAGAATTGGATGTACATTGAAAGGGCATAGAGAGTGCCCAGCACAATAAATGAAAAAATACCCAGGTCCCAGCACACCACCAAGGTGTAACTTCCAGTTGTGAGGTTGCACTGCAGGGAGAAAGACAATCTCCTGAGAGCTTGGGGTGGGGGTCATTCCTAAGACATTTAGAATAAGAATGGCTTTGGACATGGCTAGGACACTTTGCCGTCCTGTTTTACAGCTCTGCAGCCCATATTTGGAAGATTCTAAAGAGCATCTTCTCTCTCTATTGCCCACCAGTTGCCATGATCCTCCTCCCAGCCCTTCCCTTAGCTGGGCCCCAGCCCCCCAGGCTTCAAGCCCTTCCTCAGGCCTTCCACCCTGCTTTGCCCAGTCCTAGTCCCAGGGTAGGTTCCTGAGCACTGAGAGGACCAGGGTTATTTCCACTCACCAAGTTGCCCACCAGGCCCGACTTCCCACCCCGTCGTCACTGAGAGGCCCATGTGACTGTCTAGGCAGATGTTTCCTGCCCTTAGGGGAATGCTGTGTCACTGCCCACACCAGCCCAGAGCTGACAATTCTCTGCCCAGCCATGGGCTTCAACCTGCTCCTGCCGCTACTCCTGGGACTAGCAGGTAAGTTTCAGAAGGAGCTGCACCTCCGGGCCCCATATACTCTGCCCCATGTCCAGGAATAATTGGCGTTATGTTGGATGCCACCCACCAAGAAGATGGCCCTCTAGGTCCCAGTGCCTATCTGCTAGTGGGTGGGTTGGGAGGTGGCCCCAGCCCCTGGCCAACATTCCTATCCCCTTTCCTTCCCTAGGCCAGGGCTCAGCTTACAGCCTTCCTGAGGTGCTAGAAGTGCCCGTGGGGGCCTCCATTCAGGTGCAGTGCCGCTACCGACTCCAGGATGTGAAGGCTCAGAAGGTGTGGTGCCGGTTCTTGCCTGAGGGGTGCCAGACCCTGGCGTCTTCGGCGGTGGATCGCAGAGCCCCCGAGGGCGGGCGCACGTTTCTCACTGACCTGGGTGGGGGCCTGCTCCAGGTGGAAATGGTAACCCTGCAGGAGGAGGATGCTGGGGAGTATGGCTGCGTGGTGCAGGGAGCCACAGGGCCCCAGACCGTGCACAGGGTGGCTCTGCAGGTGATCTCACCAGGTGAGCTACCCTAGACCACCTCCCTCCTCCGCCTCTCTCCTCACGTCCCACCCCCCCACCCCCCCCACGTTCCATTGACAAGGCTCTCCGGTTCCTTGGGTGGGGGGAGGACTTGGGAGGAGACATCCTTTCCCCAGCTCTGCAGCGAACGGAAACCATACCGGTTGGGAAGTCTGAGATAAATCAGCCAAACAGCGGTCCCCTTCCCCCTCACACAAGCTGGTTTCCCACAGGAAGGTCTAGGCCATGGGGAAAAGCTTCATCAGCTTTTTCAACATAATACTGGTTTCTACTTAGAAATGTTTAAAACAAAGTTCAATTAGGACATATAAACTGTAATTTTTTTTTAACAGTTTCCAGTTTTTTACACCTATCGCAACAGGTCTGATGCAGGTTGCTGAATTTTTTATCTTATTTGATTTTATAAATCTTCACTGAGCATCTAGTGTTTGCCTTACCTCCACACAGGGCACACTCAATTTCTGAACTACTTAAACGTATTCAGTTTTGAAAAATGGAAAAGGCGTCATCAAAATTTAAGCCATTGTTTGCAACCTTATTTTCAGTATAGAAAATATTTTTAAGGGTTTCATTTTCACAGGAAAAAGGGGCAGGGAGGCAGGTGCTGGAGCCTTCCACCCACTGTAACTCAGCAGGTGCTGGAGACCCTGTGTGGCTGCCGATGATGGATGACCAGGCAGGCAGGTGGAGCGTGGTGTCCAGGGGGGATGTGGGCAGGAGCTCCAGCAAGCATTTGGCTTCAGAGAGGTTTGTCCAAGGTGGCAGAATAAATACCAGGAGGGCAGGATAGGTGCAGTGAGATTTGGGCCACAGCATCTCCAGTCCCTGCCTTGACATGAGGGGGGCGGGGGCAGGAACGGTGACTATCTCAAGAACAAGTCAAGAAGCCCATCCCAGAGGGTCTGGAGGGACTGGCCAGGTATCCGAGACAGGTTCTCAGGCCCTGAGATACCAACCCTGACTCAGATCCTGATCTGAAGACTGATGGGACCGGCAGTCTGGCTTATCCTGAAGGCAGCGTTAGCCCTCTGGAACCCAGCCAGGATGAGACGAGGTACTGAGGACTGGATTTGGGTGGCCAGCAGAAGGGTGTGGAAGTCAAGTACATGGTAGGAATGACAGACGTCCTGTCACAATCCCACACCTCAGGGTGCGAGCAAGGCTCTCAGCACGGGTCAGTTGGTATTGCATCCCATTAGGGCTGACTCGGGGTTCCTTAAATCCCCTGAGGTCAGAGCTCAGAATGGGTTTCAGCCAGCCTGCAGGTGGGGTTGCAGGGTTACAGGTGAGTGGAGAGGCCTAGCAGGCTGTGCAGAGGGCCCTTTTGAGGCTAAGGTCATCCCTAAGGAGGAAAGCTGAAGAAATTTGTTCTGAGGTAGAGAGGGTAGGTGGGCACAGATAACCCAGAGAGTGTTTCTACATAGCTGGAGCAGCCTGATAAGACCAGAGTGTGTGGGGTAGAGCAGGTGAAGAAGAAACAAAGGGGAAAGGGAGGAGTCAAGGAGGTAGAGGGGAAAGTGTACGTTTTCACAACTAGGTAAAGACATGTTCCCTGGTCCTCAGAATGAGAGGCTCTAAGGAACACCCCAAGTTTCCTCTTCTTTGTGCTTCTTACTCAGGACTTGTCTTCCTCAGCTCCACAATCCCGGCCCCTCAGAGCCCAAGAGGCTACTGAACTCGGCCTCTGATGGGTATGTGCTCAATAAATGTTTCCTTCTGACTCAGATCCTGATCTGCAGACCGATGGGACCGGCAGTCTGGCTTACCCTGAAGGCAGCGTTAGCCCTCTGGAACCCAGCCAGGATGAGACGAGGTACTGAGGACTGGATTTGTGTGGCCAGCAGAAGGGTGTGGTGAAGATATGGCTTGTTTAAGAGCCCCAGACTAAATCAAAGGGGAAACTTTATCATTCTTCCCATCCCTAGGGAACTTCTGATCAGGCAGACAGACAGACATACCTTGTTCCAGATCAGCAATGCTCCCTTCAGCCAGGATATCTTGATAATGTCTCCCGCTCTGGCTGAGTCTGCCCTCCCCATTCCATCCCATGGAAAATCTTCTAACCATGGACCACTAAGAATGTGAACCCCTGTGCCACTGCTCCGGGGCTCCTAATGAGCAGCTCCCCACAGGGTTCAAGGCTAAGCCTGCCAATCTACTCCTTTCTGTCCCTCAGCATCCCATTGATCTGGGGTGCTGTGCTCCTACTGGGCCTGCTGGTGGCAGCGGCGGTGCTATTTGCTGTGATGGCCAAAAGGAAAGGTAGGCAGCTGTTTCTCCATCTATCACAGCTGGGCCCCACTTGTCATGTATCAACCAGTTTCACCAACTAGGCCAGGAATCTAGGTCTGTTCCCCCTACATGTAGAGTTGTCTGGGCTTTCGTAAAGGCCCCCAGACCCAGAATTCACATGGCTGAGGGTTAGAGGGGAAGGGAGGTTCAGTGGGAGCAGGCCTGGGGAAAGACAGGAATTGGAAAGAGTGGGGCAGTGGGATTGGAGGAAAAGTGACTGGAGGAGGTGGGGGACAAGGTTTAGGGAGGTAGGTTGAGTATTGAGGCAGATTGAAGGAAGCTGTGGAAGCAATAAGTCGGTGGGGAAAGTTAGGGGAGGCTGGGAGGGTTGGGGAGACTAAGGGCCTGAGGGGGAAAAGGTTTGGTGGGGGGAATGGTGGAAGGTCAGGCTGGACTAGGAAAGAGGTTTCAGAGGGTTCTGAAGGGAGTGAAGCGATGCACTGTGAGCCAGCACAGGAAGCAGACTGCTGCTTGTCCTCTGTCCTGCCAGGGAACAGGCTTGATGCTTCTGGCCGATTCCAGAGTAGCAGAGTTTCAGGAATGGTAAGAGGCCTCTGCAGACCCCAAGCACCAAATGCCCCTGAACCTCCATCTGTTGCACTCACTGACAGGTCCCAGGGTGGGGTAGAGAAAGGACTAGGACCCATTCACGGTTCAAACCTTCTTCTGAAATGCTAGAAACTTGATACCAGTGGTTCCCACCTTCCTAAACTTGGGGAAAAACTTGGTGCTCAGAAATCTTCAAACGGAGCTTGGTGAAACCCTCTTGGTCACTAACAGACTCAGGTTTGAGAGTGACAGATCAGTGTGGTCCCAGGCTTCCCACCAAAGGGAACTGAGCACAGGGAGGCATTCCCTCTTTTCCTAATTTGCCTGATTTTGTTACAGGACCCCTCCTCAGTGGGCCACCACACTAGTGGTTCTGGCCTGGCTGCTGATTTGCCATCGGATGTACCATATGCTAGGCTCAACTCACCACCCTCCTTTGACAATACCACCTACACCAGCCTACCTCTTGAACCCTCATCCGAGAAACCCCCACCCTCACTCCCAACCTCATCAACCCCTCTGCCTCCTAAGGTTCTGAGCTGCTCTGAGCCTGTGACATACGCCACAGCTGTCTTTCCCAGAGGGAACAAGGGGGGAGGGGCCTCCTGTGAGCCAGTCCAGGACCCACCTAACAGCCAGACTCCAGCCAGCTAAGCTGCTCACAGAGACCATCCCTGGGGTTCTGTGCAGCATCCATAGAGCTCATGCCTTAGATCCTTAGGATATCAGAGCACCTAGGGACTTTAGGATCTAATCTGACATCCTGACTTTACTGAGCAGGAAAGTAATGCTCAGACGTAACTGGGGTGTCTTGGGAAAGTGTCCCCAGGCTGGTTCCTCTACAATTACAACACTGGCTAAATAAACCTGAAATGATGACGACATGCGAGTTTTTGATGATTGAGGGGGGAAGGAAAAGGCTCAAGTTTGACTAATCACATGGCCTGTGAACTGGAAAGGCTGGTCCTGAGTTTGTGCTGCATGATCTCCTGCCTGTCCTACCAGGGGGAAGTGGTTTTGTTCCCTGCTCAGAATACCACAATGTAATTTGGATTCAAGGGGCACCAAGAAAACTTCTTCAGGAAGTATTTCCTGCTTGGGTCTAGAAAACTCTTCCGCTTTCTGCTCTATACCTTGTGAACAAGTGACATCTTACGATGTGACATCTTGTGATGGTAGCAAGATGTGATGTAGTGTGATGACTAGTTAAAGGAGACCCAGGACAGAATGGGTGTTTGAGATGGGCTGAAAAGAAACAGGAGTAAGGAAAAAACTGAAGAAAAGGATAAAAGAGATAAAAGACCTTTACAGGCATCAGTTTTTTCAGATCTGGCTCTTTCAACTGGGTGACCACCTGGCACCACTGTTCCCTTTGGCCTGAACTCTGGAACCTGGTAAGAGCCCAGTACGCAAAAGAGGCATGCAGGTGGAAGTGAGGAGAGTGGGGTGCAAGATAAGGGGGTGGCCATGGTTAAGTATCAATGAAAGCTAGTCCAGATTGGGGGTGGGGTGGGAGGAACTCTCATGTCCCCACCAGGGTTTTTTCTGAAACTTCAACTTGAAAATATTTGCCCATATTGCGATGGGAGACTTAGGTGGAGGGGATGAGGCACTCAGGAATCCAGTCTTATTGTAATCATGGGAAGCCAGGTGTAAAGAGTTTTTCATAATCTGGAGGGACTGCAAGCTTGGCCAATGCACCTCAGGAGAAGGAACGGGTTGCCCTGGGCTCCCAGCTATGCAAGCCTATGAGTCTCTTTCTGGGGAGCTTCCTCTGATAGAGACCCGGGCTTTGACAGAACCCATGTTTGACTTCTGTCCCTCTGGATGCAGCAGCTGTCAGGTTGCCTCCCAATCAACTCATTCTCCATGGTAAAATGACTAGGCACTGCCTGGATGGAGAGAGTGGGGAGTGCAGAAGTGCAGAACAAAGTATACAAAGAACTCTCTGGGGGAAAAAACACAAAACTTACCTGGTCTGAATGTACTTAGAACTTGTTGGAACCTGACAGAATTAAAGTCTATTTAACAGGATAAAAGAAAATAGGAACGAAGATAACAGTCAATGGACTGATATCGGGAAGGGAGGAAGAGGAAATATGTTAATACCATCAATACTCATTGTAGAGTCTATGAATACCAAAAGAAGTCCTATTTATAAAAGTAACTTCTAAAATGATAATACTGACCTTCCACATTATCCTAAGAAACACACACAAAACAACGCAAAGAAAATGCTGGAGACATGGTAACACAGTCGGTGAGAAAGCATAATATATGACAGAACTAAGACCAAAAATTTGTCATCAGATCAGCAAACATCAGTGGGCTAAAACTTACCTTTTAAACATAATTCTGGCCTGTATTCAAGAGACACACCTAATACAAAGTGATTTTTAAAGATTGAAAATAAAAAGATGGGAAATGCATACTAAAATGTGTTTCATATCAGAAAATTCACATTCTTAACAACATGAATTAAGCATCTTTCTCAAAAAGCTGGTTAAGTTAAAAAGGGGAAAATGATAAACAAAATAATTGATTCTTTGAAATGAAATGAAATAAGAGACAAACTATTAGTTAACTCAGTCAAGAAGAAGGGTAAAATAGAAATGACAAGGGAGAGATAACCACAGATACAAAGACAATGAAAAAACAATGTTATTGTGCTGGGGCCAGGGGATGAGAATGATTGTAAAGGGGCCTGAAAGAACTTTTGGGGGTCACTGAAATTTCTCTGCCATGATTGTGGCAGTGGTTCCATGGGTGTACAAATTTGTCAAAAACTCATCATTCAAATGGGTGAATTTTCTTGTATGTAAACTATATTTTGATAAAGTTAGTTCTTAAAAATACTTGAAAAACCATGAAGAATAGTTAAAATAATCTCAGAGAGGAAAAAGCCTTTTAAATTAGGACACAGAACTCAGAAGCCATAAGAGACAAGACTCACAGATACATCAATACATTAATGTACATTAAGAAAAGACTGATACATTTTTCTCCATTGCAAAATCATTATAAACAAAAGACAAAACAAAATGAAGAAACATTTTGCAAATTATATGATAATTTTCCTAACCCTTATAAATCAGTTAGGAAACAAACACTTAATAGAAATATGATCATAGGGTATTTACACACAGCTCACAAAAATGGAAAGATAAACAGAGTAAAGATGTTTAATTTCATCTAAGGGAAATGCAAATAAAAAGTACATTGAGAATGACTTTGGTGAAAATAGCAAAGACTTCCAAAAATCTCATCCTCCATAAAAGCAATGAGAAAACTGGCAAAAATAATCAGAATCAATTTTTTCAGAACTCTGGAAATTAAATATTTGCATCAATCTGGGGAATGTTTTCTCAAGAAAAATGTATGAATCTCATTAAGAATAGTGAGATTTATGGCATTTTAACTTGCCATACTCTCATCCCCTGCTCTCCAGTTCTGTGGTACCCTTAAAAATTAACAGACCACATTTGTAGAGAAAATCAGCAGTGGTAAACACCAGAGGGAGCAAAATGGGGCTGGGGCTTCTTCAAAGCCTCATTCCCAGAGAATGTGCATTATCTGTCTGGTTGTCTAGAATAATCGAATTGCAAGGCTGTCTGCATTTGAACTGACTAGGAGCTTGCCTGTTGTGAAAAGCCTTCTCCCTGGGGATGTTTGTCAAAAACAATCACAGGCAATTGTTACAGGCAAACTTCGTGACTGCATGAGAGGGAGAATAACAGGAGGGGCAAACAATAGACCAACTGAAAAGCTTAAAAGGAAAAGTTGGGGAATGAGATGTACATAGAAGATTTGAAAAGTTCCAACAAATATGGAATACCTGAGAATCTAGACGGCCACGCACATGCCCAGGGCTGTGTGCATGCTCAGTAAAAATGCTCAAATAAAAACACCTGAATCTTTCATCTGTGGCTGACCTAGAGGCTCTACACAAGGAGATGAAGGCTAAGGTTGGTTGTCATCTGCCTAGGTGAGTGTTGAAGGTGTGCCCCAAATCCCACAGAGAGTCCCTTGTAAAAGACTAGGATACTTATTAGTTTCAGGCAGTTAAGGAGATCTCTGACCAATCATTAGATGACCACTAAGCTAACCTAGCAGAGACTTCAGTGGCCACATATGACAAAGAATATAAACTTTACAGGATTCGTTCAGAAGAGTCACTAAAGAAATAAACAACTACGGCAACAAACAGCAATAATAAACATTGGAGAGGGAGAAAACGTCTTTGTAGAGTTGCCACATTATTTAAAAAGCAATAAACAGAAGCTGTCACTGAGTAAGTCCCAACATAGGACATACTAGACAAAGACTTTAAATCAGCTATTGTATAAATATTCAAAGAACTAAATGAAACCAGGGCTAAAGAACTGAAGCAAAATGGTAGAACTATGCCTCACCAGATAGAAAATACAAATAAAGAGGAAACAAATGACAATGAGGATGATAATAATGATACAAAGAAATTCTGCAGTGAGAAAGTACAATAACTGAAATGAAAAATTCACCACAGTGGCTCCACAGCAAATTTGAGCATGCAGAAGAATCAGCAAACTTGAAGATAGGTCAATTGAGAGTATTCTGACTTAAGGCTCACCATCAAGAATCACAACTATTAGGGAAATGCAAAGCAAAACCACAATGAGACACCACTTCACACCTCTAGAATGACTATTATTAAAAAAAAAAAGGAAAATAGTAAATGTTGACAAGGATGTAGGGAAAATGGCACTCTTGTGCATTGCTGGTGGGAATGTAAAATGGTGCAGCCA
>PVKY010005058.1:0-18109 GCA_004027775.1 Bradypus variegatus
TCTGAAGAAGTTTATATAATAATGTAGATTGCAAGGGTGTGGGGCCATGTGAGGAGGGTGGGGCCAGGCAAAAGAGGGCAGGGCCAGGCACAGGGGTGGGGCCATGTGAGGGTGGGGCCATGTGAGGAAGGCGGGGCCAGGCAGAGGAGGGCATGGCTATGTGAGGAGGGCAGGGCCTGGAGGGACGGGGGAAGCGCCCTGCGTCAGGATGGGCCTTGCAGGGTCCTGACCGTGTCCCCAGGCAGCCAGGGGTTTGGGCCCCGCGGAAGCCCGTCTCAGTCTCAGAAACCCAGACCAGAGAGAGACCCAGCCTCCGGTGCCAGACAAAGCGCCCCCCCCCCCCGGTCCAGGGCACCATCGCGGTGGGGCAGGGGGCGCCTCTGCTGGGACAGTTACTTGGACCAGGCAGAGGGAGACCCGCCCCAGGGCCCCCCACCCAGGCAGGGGGACGGGCTGACCCCCGTCCTCCCTGAGCCTCAGCCTTCTGGGTCCCCAATGCCTTTGAGAATCTTCTAGAATTCTAAGCACCTGCTTGTCAGAAAATGGTCCCCATATGCAGGGGCAGTGCCGCATCCCCGTGCACGCACCGATGCAAGGCTCCTTGTCCCTGGACGACCCGTGGCCCCAGGGTCAGGCAGAGAGGCCCAGGCCCGGGCTCTGTCAGGGCTGCCAAGCCCCCACCCCAGGCGCCCCCGCCCTCTGCACTCCGAGGTGCCTGGGCCTCACCTGCAGCATGAGCTCGCACTCATCGCGCCCCACGAAGATGAGCTCGCGCGGAAGGCGGTGGCGGGTGCCGCTGCTGCTCACTAGGAACCAGGAGGTGACGCTCATCTTGTCGGAGGCCGTGCCCTGGGTAGGAGGAAGCGGGCATCAGAGCCGGGCTCCCAGCCAGGTGGGCTCGGCGTGGCCCGAGGAGCAGGAAGTCAGGGGAGGCGGGGCTGGGGTACCCTGGGTACACCCGAGAGTGGGCACAGACCCTGCCCCGAGTCCCCCACACCTCCGCAGTCTCCACAGCCACCAGCCACTTCCGGAAACATGCTGGGCCCCACTGCCAGGCCTCTGTTCTGCGGGGTCCACCTCCCCCACCACGTGCCCCCAAGGAAAGCCCAGCTTCCCAGGCCAGGGTGCCTGGCCTCCTGATCCTCTGGGTTCCCCACACTTGAGCCTTCTCTCTTCAGGCGCCGGGGGGTGGGGACGCCCACCATGTGGACCCACACAGGTGCATGAGACTAACCATGAGCAGCCCACGGGTGGGGTCTGCTGCGGCCCACAGCCCCTGGCCCAGAGTGGGCATGGGAGACCCCGGGTGGAAGGCCCAGGCATGGAGCTGGAGATGGGAGCTCTGAGTCATTGAACCCAGTACCGAGAGGAGGCCGAACGTCCCCGGTGACCACTGCGGCCATGCCTGCAGCCCAGCAGGGGACAGTGCCCGGGGGAAGGCAGTGCTTCGGTGCTGACTGTCCCGGGGCTCCAAGAAGGAAGAGTCTGAGGCAGTGGGGTGCTGTGGACCATGTCTGCGGGCTGAGCAGGGACGGTGAAAGCAGGCCCTGGGGTGGCCAGGGGGCCTCATCCTCTGCCCCAGCCTGGCACAAGTGTGTGGTGACACCCGCTGTCTCACAGGTGCCCACTTGCCCCTGCACACGGAGGTGCCAGATGCAGACATGCAGCTGCTCGCCCCTCGCCCACGGGCGCACCCCCTGCTCACCCTCACTCCACAGGCACGGACACACAGGGGTTGTGCAAAGACACGTCCCAAGCACCCACCACCATGTGCCAGGTGGCATCTGGGCTCTGTGATTCACCCGTGGCTAAGATGGGGATCCCTGTCCTTGTGGGGTGCCTGTCTAGTTGGGGACGCAGACAAGCAAGAGGGTGAGACTGACTCGAGGGCAGCAAAGCAGGGGCAGGGGCAGGCAGTGCTGGGGAGGGCTCTCCCTGTGTAGGGAGCGTGGCCGCCTGGACATGTGGGGGACGGCACCCCAGGAGGCTGCTGGGACAGGGCAGTGGGGGAGGGGGAGGGCACCGGGCAGGGTGCGGCTGGGCGGGCGGGGCTCACACTCCGGAAGTCCCGCGCTTGTCCTGCGGCACCAGGGAACCTACTGGAGGCTCCAGGGTGGGTGCACAATTTGTAGAGCCCCATGCAGAACGAAAGGCGGCACCCTTGCCCCAAACCAGGAGGCACGGGGGTCACAACAGTGAGAGTGGGGCATTGAGCCGGGGGTGTGGACCCCTGGGCGTGGCCCCTCCTGGCCAGGGGCTCAGCGTCTGTGGGCATCATGCACTGACTTACGTTTTATAAGAACCTCAGTGGCGGCTGCTGGGAGAATTGGGGGATGTGGGGAGATGGGCTAGGACGCGCGCATGTGCTCACAGACACAGCCTCACCCCCGCCCAAGTGCCTCGGGGCTGCCTTCGCCCAGACCCTGTCCCTGCAGCACCCCTTTCCCAGGGGCTTTGGCTCCCAGCTCCCCTTCGGTGGGCAGTGGACAAGGCCAGGCTGGGAAGGCCCAGTGACCACATCTCCCTGGACGGACAGACCCTTACCGCAGCAAGGCAGGTGTGGAAGGCAGGCCCAGAGCCAGCTGGAAGGGCGGGCACCGAGAGGAGGGGTGGGGACCCAACGCAGCCGCAGAGCCCCCAGGAGGCCCCAGCACCCCAACTTCCCTGGGAACCCGGCAGAGGGAGACAGCAAGGCTCTCCTTTGGGGGGGGGACCCAGCCCGGACCCCCGGGGCCACAGGCTGCCTCCCCTTTGCGGACTCCAGGTGGGCAGTGGGCCCTGGGACTCCCCCAGAGGCTGCGACCGCCTGAGCTCAGGGTACAGGGAGGCCGCGGCCGGCGACCGGGCAGCTGCCAGGCGGTCCCGAGAAGGCCGCCGGGAGCCCGGACGGCGGCGCGCAGGGCTTGGCCGGCCACTGCCGCTGGGAAGGAGAATAAACACCCCAAACTCGTCCCCGCCGCCCCGGCCAGGAGAGCCGCCGCCCGGAGGCGGGGAAGGGAGGAGCGGGGAGGCCGGGCCGGGGAGGCGCGGGAGGCGCAGCCGGATCGGAGGCCGGGGCCAGGCCGGGAGGAGCAGGGACGCCGGAGAGGCGGCGGCGGCGGCGGAGGAGGACGAGGGAGGCCGCGCGGGCCGGCGGGAGCGCCCAGGCCCGGGGTGAGGGAGCGGCGTCCGCCCTCGCCTGAATCAGCGCTCGCCGGGGGCGACCGGGGACGCGCCGGGGCCGGGAAGGGGACCCCGCACTCGGGCCCGCGCCCCCGGCAGCCCGTCCCGGCCTGCGCCGCCCGGGGCCGCCTCCGCGGCGGATGGGACCGGCCGGCCAGGTGCGCCGCGTCTCCACCCCCGCGCCTTTGTCCCGGCCGCCCTCCGCCGCCCGCTCCCCCCCGGGCGCCGCGGGCCGGCAGGTGCGGGGACCCTGGTCGGGCCCGGGCGCGGAGCCGGCGCGTCTTACCTGCGGCGCGGGCTCGGTCCCGATCGGTTCCCGGTCGGCCCGGGTCGTCCGGCCCGGCCCGGGCCGGCCGAACGCGGGGGCGCGGGCCCGCAGGGCGGCCCGGAGCGCGCCGCCGAGGACCTGCCCGGCGCGGCCCGCACGCGCGGCCCAGCTCGCGGGTCCACGGGCAGCAGCGGCCGCCGCCGGCCTCGCGCGGCAGGTCCCTGACGTCTGCGGGCGGCCTGGCCCCGCCCCCGGCCCGGTCCTGCCCCCGGCCCGGCTCCGCCCCGCGCCCCGCCCCCGGCCCGGCTCCGCCCCGGCCGCGCCCCCGACCCCGCCCGCCGGAAATCCAGGTGGGGGCCTCCCCGAGGCCGCCAGGTGAGCGAGTCGGTCCCCGCCCGCGCCGCAGCCCCGGGCCCCCGGGCCCGCCCGCCTCCCCCACCCCACCGGGGCGGGCCCACCTCCGCAGCGCCCCCTCGGGGCCGTCCTTGAGTGTTGGTGGCACCCGGCGCCCACAGCAGCCCTGGGTCTGGGCCTGGGCCCCGCTGGTTAACGCGTAACCACGCTCGGGGGCCCCGGCCCACGACCTCCGGGCGCGAATGAGGAGTGGCTGGCGGGGGAGGGGTGTGGGCCCCCACAGGCAGCGTCCACACCCCCTCCGGACCCCGGGCTCGATGCGGGGGTGGAGGGGTCACGGGCTTTGACGTGCCCACCTGAACACCTGCCGAGAGGTGGGGCGGAGCTCGTCGCTCCGGGGTCAGTTCCCAGGGCTGCCCGCCCAGGGCCGGGTGCCACCCTGCGGGGATCGGGTGCCCGGAGCCCAGACGGGGAAGAGACTAGCGCTGCGGGCGGGGCGGGGGCTGCTGGGGGCTTTCCTGCTCTCCGGGGGATCGGGCTGGAGCCCGGGCGGGAAGTGCGGCCCGAAAGGGGAGGGAAGTCCTGGGAGCTGCGGAGGAGGAGGGCGCTTCCCCGGGGAGTCTGGGTCCCGCCCTCCTGCGTCTGCACCCACCTGCCCCCTGCCCCGCGGCCGCTCCAGTCACCGGGCGGACTCCGCTGCGTCACGCGAGGGCCCTTGCCAAGGCCCTCCGCTAGGGCAGGGGTGCCGAGGGGGCCGGACTCACCCTGCAGAATGGGTGGGAAGACAGGCTGGGGGTCCATGCCCCTGCCCTCCCGAGCGCCTGGAGAGGGGTCGGGGTGAAGGGCCCTGCAGCCGGAGAAGGGGAGGGAGGGGGAGGGGCCGGCCAGGGGCGGGAGCTGTGGCCCAGGCCATCAACAGCTTATACTTCATCCCAAGGACAGTGCAGCCCTGCAGGAGGGTCCGATGCCTGCAGAGGCGCGGTCAGGTGCCAGTTCCGGAGAGAAAGTTCTGGCTGCCAGACGGAGCAGATGGGAGGACAGACTCGGGGCGGGAGGGAGAGGGCACCAGCCCTGGGGGCCTCGGGGCTGGGAGAGCTGAGAGCGCTGGGGGTCCCCGGTTTGCCCCAATGGCATCAGGCAGGCTCCCTCCTCCCAGCTGGCCTCCAGGGGGTAACTGGAGGCGGAGGGCGTCCCAGCTTCTTCCCTGCTGGGGCACAGACCCTTCCTCACTCCTGTGGCCCCAGCCCCTGCCCCGCCCTTTCCCACAGCTGAGCCCTCTGGGGGCTGGGGGCCGCCTGCCAGGGCCCTCGCCATGCCTGCTGGTTTTGCCCACCCATTGCTAAGGTCCTGCACTCTATTGCGTCTTCCTTCCCGCAGGACCCTGGCAGCAGCCGGGGTGAGTGAGGGCGTGAGGGTGGGGCGAGGCTGGCGCCCCGTGTTCCACCTGGATGGAGTGTGTGGCTCTCACTGGGCTGGTAGAACAGGTGTGGAGGGGCCGGCAGGGGAGCATTTGACACGGGGGTGGAGCAAAGAGAGGACGCTCAGCTGAGCTGTCCCGTGGGGTTCAGGAGTTTGAGACAGAGCTAGGGGAGCAGCTTTGGGCGACACCTGGAGGTGGGTGGGGGGGCAGACCTCGGCCAGGGGGAGCGGGGAGCAGGAGGGGCTGCTGGAGGAGGAGGGGCAGGGAAGGCCGAGGCCGCGGTTCCCCCCACTGATCCGCACGGCGAGCGCTACCCAGTGCCGGCAGCTACAGACAAGCCTGACGTTCCTGAGGAAAACAGGTGCAAGCACGAGGAGCCACAAAATTCCCAAAAGGAAGGCCGAAGGGAGTCTGGGTGGCTCTGCTCTCTAACCAGCGTAGAATCTGCCTTGGAAACGACCAGAGCAGCTTGGGACGGGCAGGCGACTGGGCAGCCGAGGACAGCTGCGGCCAGGAGTGGGGCAGGTACCCGCGGTCACTTAGCAGAGGATTGTCCAGGCATTTACAGCCCACGAGGAAGGAGGCAGTGCTTGATGAAGGCGTTGGAACAACTGGGGAGAAGTCTGGGAAAAACAGGATGTTGGATCCCTTTCTCCTCCCCCAAAGTAAATCCCATGTGAACCAGACAGAGGATGCCAGACAACCCCCAAAGGCGTTCAGAGAAAACTCGGGAGAGTGTTCACTCACCTTGGGCTGAGGAAGGGTTTTTAAAGCTTGACCCAGAGAAAACATTGTTGATGGACTTGGTTATGTTACAGATTGAAACATTTTGCAAAGATAAAATCTTAAAGCCAAAGAATGTGCCACAAACTCGTAAAAAACTGTGCACGGCTCAGATGCCCAAGAAAGGGCCCATTCTAGAAAAGAGCAAATCAGCGAGGGGGACTGGGCAGGCGGCGGACGTGACAGGGACAAAATACTCAAAAATGCTTAACCTGGTCCATAATCACAGAAATGTGGATTCACACCACCAGGAGGTGCTAATTTTCACCTTTCTGGCTGGCAAACGCTGGAAGTTTGATAAGAGGGTGGGGGGACAGCACCCCGCCCTGGTCGCTCTGTCAGGAAGGGGTCACGCCCCTTCCACCTTACAGACCCATGTGGGGATTTATCCTGCACGGGTGTCCGTGCCGTCTGGGTCTCCACTGTGACCGCAAAGCTCCTCAACAACCGCCTGCTCCCCAGGGGCGCCTGCCCATTAGGCAGGGGTCCTCAGCCTCCAGACCCCTCGACCACCCCCTGCCCCCCAGGAGCGCTGCCCACAGGGGCCGCCTGGTGCCAGGAGGGCTGTTTTCACCTTTCGCCCTTGGTCCTGCTCCAATTGTTCTAAACTGGGAAGATGTATTCGCGGTGATAGCATTCACCGTAATCTTTGGGGACAGGAAGGGGGAAGGAGGAGGGCGGAGACTGGGTCAAGGGACACCGGCAGGTCAGCTGGGCTTAGGGACCAGGTCGCCACCAGCAGCAGGGCAGGGGGTGAGTGGAGCATGTGGGAGCAGGCCCCTCGCCTCCTCTTCCCCGTCCCCCCCAGCCTGTCCCCCAGCCCCAGGGCCCTGAGATTCACCGGCCCCCAAGTGGGCCTGGGGATGGGATGTCCTCAGGGATGTCGGCCCACACTGCTTCCCGCCTCTTCCTGAACCCCATATTCTGTGTCCGATTCCATCCAGGGTCTTGGGCAGACGTGCACTGCCAGGCCTCCACGGGCAGGGGTTGAGGAACACCCCACCAGCCCTTTGCCGACATGGGGGGTTCCATGTCTGGCCTCTTATTTCTTGTGCTGTAAGTGTCCAGCCACCTGCAGAGCCCCCAGAACCAGCCACGTTTGCTGCTGGTGGGAAGGGAGCTGCAGGGCTGGTGACACCCACGTTGTCTGTCCAGGGCTCACCCCCCTGCACATGGCCAGAGGCCCGAGGTCAGCTGCAGCCAAGGAGCCGGGGCTTCTGGGAGGGAGGCCAGGCCAGGCCCTGTCCGTGAGCCGGCCGCCTCCCCACTTTTAAAAGTGTCCACTGCGCGGCTGCCCGGGTCTGGGGGTGGGGTGGGGCATCCAGCCTGAGAGAAGATGGGAATCTCCTGCTGGTCTGGGCCCCACTGGCCACGGCAGGAGGGTCCCCAGGGGGCCAGGCCGGGCTGGGGCAGCACTCAGGGCCGGGAGGGGTTCCCTGGCGTCTCTGGCCCTCATTCCTCCTCCCTGGGGATTGGCGGCACCCCCTCCCCACCTGGGCCTGAGGGGCAGAGGAAGGCCTGGGGCTGGGGTGCAGAGCCCGCCTCGCCCCTAGCATCAGGCTCTTTCTACGCTGCACCCCACACTCAGGGTGCCGCAGCTGCTGGGGGCTGCCGTGCCCATGAGGGCCGAGGCCTCCCAGGCTGGGGTGAACATGTGTCCTGCCCTGTCTCCAGGTAGCGCCTCGGCTGCACTGACCGACACCGTGGCCACCCTGCTCTCCCCAGCAGGACCCCAAACTCAGGGGCGTGGGCACGCGACCCCTCCAGCACACCACTGTCTGTTACGAGCCGTGCGCGTTAGGATGGCATCTTTGATGCAACAACATCATGGTAAATATTTCAGCTAGAGCCCATGGTTCACATCAGGGGTCACGCTTTGTTTCTATGGTGCTGTGGGTTTTTAAAGTTTTCATTCCAGTGACATCTGTACAACCTAAACTTCCCATTTCAGTGTGTTGTTGCATTCGCGATGTGTGCTGCTGTCACCACCAACCTTCTCCGCATGGCCGGCTTCTGGCCAGTGGGTGTGAGGGGAAGTCTGCTGGGGGGTGGGTGCGGGGTGCCCTGGGACCCCGTTCCCTCATTAAAGGGACAGGGTGGGGTCAGACGCTGCCCCCACTCGCTGGGTGTTACACTACTTGCTTGGATCTCCGGCTCGTTGCGCTGGAAGTGGACACATCCGTGGAGCGCAGCGAATTTAGATCAGACTCCTCCAAACCCGGCCCTCGGGATGCTGGGGACAGAAGCTTCCACAAAAGCAGCATCAGGGCAGTGCTGTGTGTATAGAAAGCTACCAAAATAATACAAACCCCATGCAGAGAGCTCCAGGGTACTCCCCGACACCCAGATCCGCCAATTTAGAAGTTTTGCCACATTTGCCGAATCATTCTGTTCATCCTTCTGCCTGTCCATCTGTCTGTCTTAACCAATCCACTTTGTGATCACCTGAGTGTGGGTCGTACACATCTCGCTCCTTGAACACGTGACGCTGCCGTGTACGTTTCCTAACGAGGGCGTTCACTTACGACCACCTTAGAGTAGCTACCAAGTTCAAGAAACGTGACACTGAATTAGAGCTCGGGCTCTGCCTTCCGGTTTCTCACGGGGCCCAGGACTGCCCTCTGAGCCTTTCCTCCTCATTAGATCCCGCCCAGGATCACCCATCACACTTAGCTGTCATGGTCACTTTAGTTGCTAAAAGACTTCCTAGTATACGGAAATACCACTTTTTTAGTAAGCAAAATTACCTTTTTATTTTGATTCAAAGAATGGAGTTCTTTTATTTCATGTCTCAGGTTTATTTTATATTTCTTTTTTAGCACCCTGTGTTTCCCTGTGTTTTTTTTTAACTCATGCACAGGTGCACAAGTCAATAAAGGCAACATATTAAAAACATGTTGCGGCAGCACGTCTGCAGACACGTTACGCGGTGACCTACTGTTCGGGTTTGCTGAAGCCGACAAAACGCAAGACACCAGACACGGGCTGGTTGGCTCTCTCAGTGGGGCTTTATGAACTCACAAGCCGTGCTTCTTAGGCCGTGAAAAATGAACAGGTCCTGGCACATCAGACGGTTCCTGGCGCCTCTGTCGCGTGGTGGCACACGTGGCGGTGTCTGCCGGTCCTTCTGTCTGGGTTTCGCTGCTCCAGCGTCTGGCCTCAGCGGCCTCCTCTCTCAGCTTCTGCGTGTTTCTCCCTTCTAGTCTCTGTCTCTCTGTCTTTTATCCTCTTATAAAGGGCCCCACTAAGAGGATTAAGACCCACCTTGAATGACGTAGGCCCCGTCTGAATTGAAATAACCTAATCATCAAAAGTTCCTACCCACAGTAGGTCTACACCCGCAGGAATGGGTTAACAGAACGTGATCTTTCCAGCTTCGCACCACCCCACCTCACTCCAGGAGGTGCGTCCTGCGCCCGGAAGGCCAGCGTCTCCCCAGCTGGGGCCGGGGCACACTGGAGTCGGCCCGGCACTCCCCTGCCTGGCCGCGGCCTCCCGGCTGCCTCTGGTTTCTAATTTCAACACAGTGTTTATTGCCTACCAGATACATATGCTAACTTGTTCTCCCAGGTCTGTTGTTCAAGCTGGGAAATTTTAAACAAAAGTAGCAAGGTTCTACGGTTCTCAAACTGGACCCAAATCAACAAAGGAAGAAATCAGAATTCCTCTAAATAAGAGCTGCAGCCTCTGGAGCAGGGCCAGGACCACACGAGCCAACCCCCGAGATTCAGAAAGGACTGCAGGGTGTTAGCTCACTTTGCTTAGGGAAGTGGGATTTCCAGACCATTCCACAATAGGGCCAAGGGCTGGGCCCTGCGGGGGACCCCACTCAGCAGCCTCAGGCCAAGCGCTTTAAGGTTCTCTTTTTTAGGTCAATTTTATGAGAAAGAGAAGAAAAGAAAAATAGGTAAGTATCTCAGTATGCCTTCTTTTGGGTTCTTAATAAAATAAATGCAACTTGTTTTTTATCATTCTCTGATCTGTTTTAAAATTATGCAAATCCACACACATGTAAAATGTAAAATGATACTTTCTCCTATCAGTTAAACCATCCAGTAGACCATTTTTTCTGTCTACTGAATAAACGTATATCTAAGCAGTCATGACAGTTTATTAGACCATTTGCTTTGTGATAATATATTCATGACCCTCTATGCACCCAAAGGTAAAGCCTCAGAAAACACAAAACAAAACTAACAGAATTTCTGCTTCAAGCGACATTGAAGAGCAAAGAGACAAAATTTTGCACCAAAAGCAGCTCTGAAATCTGGATATAACAAAGCAAATGGGCTTCCCCAGGAGCAGGAACACACTGAGACGAGCCTGACGTGCTAACCTGGGGGCAGCGCTGGGCCTGGAGGCCCACCAGGAAATGGCAGCTCAGAGCTTTCAGCAGTCTCCCAGGCCTGGAGAGACAAATGTTGGGGTTCAGAACTATGATGTAGCCAAAACTTAAGGGCCTAGGACTAGAGAAAAAAAAGAAACTGCAGAGAAGAGAACCCAACCAACAGGATGGGAGAAAACATTTGGAAACCATGTATCTGATAAGGGCTAATGTCCAAAATATATAAAGAGCTGCTTCAACTCAACAACAACAACAAAAACCAAAAACCAACTAAAAAACGGGCCAAGGACTTTAATAGACATTTCTTCCAAAGAAGGTACACGAATGGCCAATGAGCACATGAAAAGATGTTCAACATCATTAGCCACTAGGGAAATGCAAATAAAAACCACAATGCAATACCATTTCATACCCACTAGAATGACCATTATTTAAAAAAGAAAAGGAAGGGAGGAGGGGAGGAAGGGAAAATAGCAAGTGTTGGTGAAGATGTGGAGAAATAGGAACCCTCATACATTGTACACTGTGGGTGAAAATGTAAAATGGTGCAGCCTCTGTGGAAAACAATTTCATGGTTCCTCAGAAAGTTAAGCATACAATTACCATATGACCCAGCAATTCCACTTCTACATCTATAGCCAAAATAACTGAAAGCGGGGACTCAAACAGATATCTGCACAGTGATGTTCAAAATGGAATTATTCATGAGAGCCAAAAGGTGGGAGTAACCCAGGAGTCCATCAACCAATGACTGGATGACAAAAAGTGGTCGACACCTACGACAGAACACTGCTCCGCTGTGACGAGGAGTAAAGCTCTGACAGATGCTGCTCCACAGACGAGCCGTGACGACGGCGTCATTCTGCGTGAAACACCAGACATGAAGGGACAGACACTGCACGTGCCCACTTATATGGAATCATTAGAATCTGCAGACCCCGAGCAAGGAAGGGGCAGGCAGGATGCCAGGCGCAGGGGGAAGGGGGAGTTCGTAGGTAAGGGCGTGGGGTTTCTGTTGGAGCGACAGGGCAGTCCTGGTGACAGGGTGTGACGGCGGCACAGCTTCACGAATGTGGTGGCTCCCACGGAGCGGGGTGCCTGGGAGTGGCCGAGGTGAGAAGGTTCATGTTGTGTATGTTTGCACACTTTAAGAACAAATTGTGACCAAAGAGACAATGACAATTAAAGGCAATACATGATCCTGGAAGGTATCTACGAAGGAAGGAGAAAAGGCCCAAAAGGATGTTATTGGCACTTGTAGAAAACTGGAATATAGACTGTGTGCTTTATCTCAATATAAAATATCTTGAACTTGATGACTGCACTGAAGGTGGTTATGTAAGTGAATATCCTTTTCTTAGGAAATGTACAGTATTAATTATTTCATCATGTAGAGTATAATGAATACAACCTATACTCAGATGTTCAGGAGATGATAGATCGATAGGAAGATAGGTAGATGAAAAGTATATAGCTGGATACATAAATGATAGAATGACATGGCAAATATGGCAAAATGTTTAACGTTGGTGGATCGGGGTATCTGGGGGGGCATGTTGGAGCTCTCTGTAGGGGTTTTGTATCATTTTTGCAACTGTTCTGTAAGTTAGAAATAATTTCAAAATAAAAAGTTTAAGAAAGAAAAAAAGTATGGGATGCAACTAAAGGCGTGCTTAGAGGAAAGCGCGTAGCCTTAATTGTTTATATTAGAAAAAGTGGGACTTTCAGCCAGATGCTGGCCACTGCCCATGCTCGGCTGTGAGAAGGCACTGAGGTCACGTTCCCAATATGGAGCTCAACTCGTGGTCAGCACAGCCCCTGGTTGACCCGCCTGTCCCTCCAGGGAGCTGCGTTAACTGTTTTAGACCATGCAGGGCAGGTCTCCTTTCACATGACTGTCATTTGTCACCAGCCTGGCCTGTGCTGAGCCTTGGGGCACATCCTAGGGCATGAATGCCCTGCAGCCCTCTCCACGGACAGACACCCCCCAGGTCCTCAGAGCTTCCCCTTGGGTTCCTCTGCCCAGTGCCAGCATTGGCCTCTCTGCCCCGGTCGTCTTTCTGAATCCTTGGAAGGCCTGTCTGCTCTGCCCATCACTGGAGCTGGAGTGCTGGCATCTCCCAAAGGGGCTCTCAGTCAGGGCTGGAAGCACCCCAGCTCCCTGGCTCCTGAGGGGGGCTGACCCAGCTGCATGAGTTTTCCATCTTTTCCAGAATTCCCCTTGAGAGTAAGGTCTGGGGACCACAGTGGCTGCCTTCCTGCCCCCAACTTGCTTGCATCCCCCAGCACTGGCGTTTCCCACACTGCTTGTCTGAAGGTCTGCTTCGTGGGGACCCTACTGAGAAAGACCTGGAGTGTCCCCAACATCAGTGAGTCCTCGCTCAAGGGTGGGACAGGCGAGGGGCACCATGGACTCACTGCTGCCAGGGTGCAGACAGAGAAATGGGAGACCAGATTCGGTGGGAAACACAATGGAGAAAGTGGCTTTTTTTTTTCTTATAAGAGAAAGTTGGCAGAATGCCATTTTGAGATATTGAGGACTCCTCCTCCCCCCCATTAGTTTTTCTTCTGGGGCTTCTCTGGCTCAAGCAAGCCTGGGTACTTTTCATGCTCAGTTGCCAGGTGCTTGAGAGAAACGGATTTTTGGAATTCAAGCAATGTGGCTTTGCTTATTAAGCAGCAAGCCCTGGGGGGCGGGGCTCAGAGCTCACCCCGACTCGAGGGGCTGCTGGAGCTGGATATGGTGCAGAGGAGGCGCCTCTGGGGGTGGGGCAGGGCTCGTGAGGCAGCCCAGGAATCTCTGGGGACCCCCCAGGTAGGCCTGCAGGACAGTGTCCCCACAGTGTTCTGGGAGGCTAGGTGTTCAGGAAAAAAAGGTGGCACGGAAAACGTGTGTCAAAGCAGGTAACCTTAAATGCCCACGAGCTCTGTGACTCTCCCAGGACGGGCCCAGGTGCTCAGCTTTTCCTGGACTCACCTTGCGGAGAACCCTTTGTCCACTGGCATACGGGAGACAGGTGTTCCTTGGAACGTGCTGGAAATGCTGACTTGGTGTGACTTACCTGTGTCCCTGGTAACTTTAAAAGCTGAAAAGCACAGACTGGAAAATCACGAAGGGGGCCTGTCAACAGGGGGTGGGATGAAGAGGTGGCACAGGTGACCTGGGCAAGGACCAGGCAGAGGTGGAGGAGCAGGGAGAGGACGGGCCGTAGCAAGAGACAAGGAAGGCGGGGGATAGGGCGCCTGGCTTCTCTTTGGCTTAAAAGATGCAGATGCCAGGCTGGTGAAGGTTCTGGAGAATGTGGGTGACGGAAGGGCCTCCTCTCTGGGGGTGGCAGGGGAGGTGGGCAGGGGTGGAGGGGCCTTGGGTGGAGGAAGCAGCATTCTGCCCAGGAAACAGGGAGACACGTCCTGCTGTGGTGACAGGGAGGGACCGCCCGTGACTCAGCACTGCCCACCCTGCCTCGTGTGACTGTCACAGCCGCTTGCAGAGCAGCCTTCACCAGCTCCACGGACAGGTGAGCCGGCGGAGCTTGGAGAGCTGAGCTGGGGTCACCCCGTGGCCGTGACACTGGGGCCGGGTGAGCTGGGGGCTCAGGGTTGCACAGCAGGTGGAGGGGCCTCACCCCGCGGGAGCCGAGTGCCTCGGCCGGGCAGCGAGCAGGAGGACGAGCCACCCGTGTCCAGCAGGGAGCCGCCAAGGCTGTGGAGGACTCCGGGGGAAGGCAGGGGAGCAAGGCCTCCGCTCAGCCTTGAAGGACAGCAGTTCCCACGTGGAGAAGGTGGCAGCACCTCCAAACTGACGGAAGGCGGTGCAAAGGGAGAGACAGCTTGTGAAGATAAAGGAGAACAAAAGGATGAGCCTTCATAGACTCTGGGCATTCACAAAGCCGTCTCTTTCCCATGATAATATCACTGAGTACTTGGGAAATCTCAGAGAATCTAAAAAAAAAGTACTGGGAAAATCTGGCAAACTGGCAAGAAGAGAAGAGTGCTCAATAATCCATTTTTTCTATTCCAGTAATATAAACGTCTAGAAATGGAAATTGAAAACCTCTTCCATTCACAACAGTGACAAAAACATAAAATGCTTAGGAAGAAAATTATTAAAGAAGGGACAGGACCTACGTGAACAAAATTATACAAATAATATAAAGCAAGATGTGAATAAAAGAAAAACAATTCCACGTAGAATCCCAGAAGGTCTTTTTTTTAATTCAATTTTATTGAGATATATTAACATACCATGCAGTCATACAAAGCATATACTCAGCTGTTCACAGTTCCACCACCAGAAGGCCTTTTAACAGCTGAAGTTACCTAAAAATTTACATGGAAGATTAAATGCCCCAAAACAGATGATAAAAAAATGAAAAGGGGGAGTGAGGGTGGACTCGCCTTCCCAGATGCTAGACCATCTAAAGCTGCCCTAACGCAGTAATCGTGGTGTTGGTTTACAAACGGGGAAGCAGATCGGTGGAACAGAGCGGAAGATCCACAGACACCAATACACCTGAGACTTCAGTGCGTGGAAGAAGTAGGTAAAATCAGTGGGAAAGAGCAGGTTATTTAATACATGCTCGATTCTTACAGATGGATAGCCGTCTATAAGAAAGATTTGCAAAGTATATAAATACGAAAACCAGATTCGTTAAATAATTATATGTAGAAATCTGAAGAACTGGAAAAAAATCTACATTAGGGCATGTCATCTAGGGTCAAGGAGAACTTTTTAACTGAAGCAGGATCCCTAATGCTATAAAAGAAAGTAGAAATATTTGGCTCTTATGAAATATTAAACTTTTGTATGGAAAGAGATACCATAAGTAAACTCAATAAAAAAGTGATAATTAGGGAAAATACTTATTTAGGAAGCAGATGATGGATAAATGACGCATATCTATAATACACAAAAGGCTCCTGTAAATTGACAAGAAACCGATTTTTACGAACACTGGGGAAATGGACAAAGGGGTAATTAAGCAATTCACAGGAGAGCAAGAGTGGGGGGGGGCAAACCCGTGAAAATGTTCAAGTTCAGGAACCGTCGGGGGCAGGCAAATTAAATCCCCCCGACCTCAGGCTGCCGGACGCGCCCGGGGGGACACAGGGGGCGTGGACCCTCCTTCGCCCGTGGCGGAAACCAGAATTGCCGCAGCCACTAGGGAAGCCGCGTGTCTGTCCACCGCAACCACGATTAACGAGACAAACGGTGACCGGCTGACTGAGAATTTATGCCATAAGAATGAAACTCCACAGGGGGAAGCGCGCGCGCGTGGACAAACACGCACGCGCACGCGCGCGCGCACGCACACACACGCGCGCGCACACAGCTGTCTGCTGCGCACACACACGCACACGCACACGCGCACACACACGCACACAAACGCACACGCGCACACACATACACACACGCACACGCGCGCGCGCGCACACACACATGCACACGCGCACACACACACACCCAGCTGTCTGCTGCAGCGCGGTTTGTGAAGGCAACAGGGAAACGCGTGGTAAACGAGGCGCGCTCCAGGTAGGCCGAGCGCCCCCGCCCTCGCCAAGGCGCAGAGGGGCCCCACGAGCTGCGAGCAGGCACCGGGCACTGGTTTAAGGTCCGCGATTCCGGCAATAAACGAATCGAAGCCACAGCCTTTGGGGAGGGTTTATTCTAGCAAAGGAGACAGAAAACGAACAAATACAAATATTCAAACGTTAGGCAGAAGCAAGCGCCAAAATACAAAATAATTCCGGGGACAGCCAGGCGGGGTCCCCGAGGAGGGGGAGCCGCCCCCGGAGCACTGCGTGGGGGTCGCGGGCGCTGCAGACCCGTCTCCACCGCAGACCCGCGCGTCCGCAGGCGCCCAGGCGGCCGGAGACCCCGCGGCCCCGGGAGGAGCGGCCCCGCGCGGGGACACCTCAGCGGGGACAGGACGCGGGGCAGCTGCCCGGGAAGCAGGCAGCGGTGGCGGCGGAGCGGGAGCCTACCCCGCGGGCCTCGGCCCCCAGACCCAGCGCAGGGCAGGCCGGGCCCACCCACCGGGAGACCCCCGCGGCGGCCACGGGGGAGCCAGCTCGCAGCAGAGGTGGGGACCCCGTGGGGAGGGAAGGCGTCAGCCCGCACCACGGGGACACCCATTTCTAATGTGTTAGAGTAAAACTTTTCCCTACTGTTAGGGAGTCTTATATTCCAGGGATGTGCCCAACTGGGAAAGCATCTGGGCTTGGACTTTTCTTCTTGGGAAAATTTGTGATTACAGTTTCAATTTTGTTCATGGTTGTGGGATTAACCAGGTTTTCTATTTTTTTTTTTTCTGGAGTGAATTTAATTGTTATAATTTTCTAGAAAATCTTTCCATCCAAATTTTCAAATTTATCATAAAAAGTGCTTATAATATTCTCTTACTTTCTTTTCAGTGTTTGCGGGATCTATAAATGTCCCCCTTTTCTTTCCTGATATTGACTATTTGTGCTTTTTTTTAATTGAACAGTGCCCCCAGAGGCTTGACAGCATAATTTTTTACTCTTTTCAAAGAACCAAATTTGGCTTTATAGGTCATTTTTATTTCAGGCTTTTCTATTTCATTAATTTTAGTTATTATCTTTATTATTTCCTTCCTTTTACATTTTGGGGTTTATTTTACTGTTCTTTATCTAATTCTTGATGGTTAGCTTACAAATTTAAACTTTTCTTATTTTCTAACATATTCATCTAAGGATATAAGTTTCCTTTTTCCACATACCACAAAATTTCACATGCAGTATTTGCATTTAGGTTTGGTTCAAATATTTCCCACCTTTGTTTGATGTCATCTTTGTATTTTTTTTTCAATCATATACAAAGTGGAAAGAATAGCATAATGAATCCCACAAACCCATCCCCTCACTTCAGCAAAGGAGTCGACAGGTCTTACTGGAAATTGCAGCCAATTTGCGAGCAGCACCTGAAACTGGGAGAGGTTTGGCTCCCACCCTGGGTGAGTACTCAGCAGTTCTCCCGAGAAAAGAGAACAAAACAGGGATGCCCGCTCTCACCACTGCTAGGCAACATTGTATTGGAATTTCTAGCCAAAGTAACAGAGCAAGAAAAAAGAAATAAACAGCATCTGAATCAGAAAGGAAGAAATCAAACTATCTCTATTTGCAGATGGCATGATCTTAAATAGATAAAATCCCAAAGAATCCACAAGAAAGCAACTGGAGCTAATAAGTAAATTCAGCAAAGCTGTAGGGAAAATGATCAACATGCAAAGTTCAGTTGTGTTTCTACACACTAGCAATGAAAGGAAATTAAGAAAACAATCTATTTACAATAGTGTCCCAAAGAACAAAATATCTTGAAATAAATTTAACCAAGGAAGTGACAGACTTGTTCACTGAAAACTGCAAAACACTGTTAAAAGAAATTAAAGACGACCTAAATAAATGGAAAAACATGCCACACCCAGTTCTAAGAAGGAAAGACTACCCAACACAATCCACTGATTCAACACAATCCCTGTCAAAATTCCAGTGGCCTTGTTGCAGAAATGGAGAAGCCGGTCTTCGCATTCACACGGAAATGCAAGGCCCCCAAATAACCAAAACAATCTTGAGAAAAAAGAACAAAGTTAGAGAACTCACACTTCCCAATTTCAAGACTCTAGCTCTGGTTTGAGGGGCAGCCAGGAGGTCTCCTTGCCTCGGAGAGAGGGGGAAACACCCCCACTCTTCATTCTTTCTCCCTTCTTCCACACCCCAAGGGCAGCGGCAGGCACCTGGGATGCCGAGGGGAGAAACC
>PVKY010005059.1:0-18104 GCA_004027775.1 Bradypus variegatus
TCACATCACATTTCCAAAATAAAACTGCCCTTGAGAATCTGAGGTTTAAAGTTTACACTTCTGGCTTCTGTTAACACTTTGGTCAATGTTTTTGATAAAAGATTCCCTACTACTTAAAATTGATTTAACTTGAATATGTCTTATATCTCCACCATTTCATTGTAAGATACTTTACATTCAAAGTGTTATTGGACAAATACCAACTTAGATGCAATATATGACATAATTGAAATCCTGAGAAAATAAACTCAAAGAATATGTCCAATAATACCATTAATTTAATATTAATAAAATTTCAAAATTAAGGTATCAGGATTTTATATAAATTCTTAAAATCCAATCTTTTTTGGGGAAGTCACTTGAGAGTCATTGTATTTCTGCTTCACATTATGTTTTCATTTGTACCATTTGATTTTTTAATCTATAATATTTTATTAGTATTAATATGCATTTATATATTTGGAGGCAAAAAAAGCCAAGAGTGATGATCTTACCTGAAAAAGTGGTGGATTGATACATTGGTTGGTAGATTTATGCATTCATTAATTAAACCACAATTAATAGTTACAGATCTAGAAAATAGGAATAATGGCTGCTAGTATATTTCATTTCAACTTATGAAAGTAGTTATCATTTGTGGGAATCAGTGTTTAATAAAACTGTGGATTTGAATAAGAAAAGCAATTAAACATGAGATTACTATATGAATAAACAATTCCATTCCTAGGTAGATTTTCTTTTTGCTAAACCTTCTAGAATGCTATATGTCAGAAATGGTTTGGCTTTTACAATAGGGGCTTATTAATTCACAAAATTACAGTTCTAAGGCCATGAAAATGTCAAATTAAGGCATCAACAGTATGATAACTACCCTGAAGACAGGTCTGTGGCATCTGGGGTTCCTCTGTCACATGGATAGGCATATGACGGGGTCTGCTAGTCCTCATCCAGGTTTAGTTTCTGGTTTCTGTGGCAATCTCCAAAATGTCTCTGGGCTTCTGTCTTAGCCTCTCTCTTAGCTTCTGCCAGGGGCAAACTGTGGCTTACATATCTTAGTTTCTCTTATGGGTCCTTCTTGCTTCTCCTGGGGCATTTATTCTTCTTTATCATTTTTATCATGGAATATAAAATATACGTAGAAGTGCTAACTTTCCAAGTGAAATTTAACAAGTAGTTACAGAGCAGATTTCAAAGAATTATGGATAACAGTCTCACAGTTTCAGTTATTGAAACTGGCTTGGCAGGCTGAGTTGGAACAATTTCCATGGAGAAAACAAGGATAGGAACAAGGGAAAGTAACTCAACTATGTTGGTTTGTGTATATTATGTCCTCCAGAAAAAGCCACGTTCTTTGATGCAGTCTTGTGGGGACAGACATATTAGTGTTGTTTAGGTTGGAACCTTTGCTTTAGGGTGTTTCCATGGAGATGGGATCCACCCAACTGTAGGTGATAACTCTGATTAGATAATTTCCATGGAGATGCAGCCTCAACCATTCAGTGTGGGCCTTGATTAGCTTACTAGAGCCATATATAAGAGCTCAGACAGAAGGAGATTGCTGCCACTGAGAGACATTTTGAAAATGGCCTCTGAAAGCTGACACAGATATTTTGGAGAATGCCACTTTGAAATGCAAACTGTGAGCAAGCACACACTAGGTAAGTGCCTTCTGAGCTAACAGAGGTTCCCAGACACCATCAGCCATTCTTTGGTGAAGGTATCCTGTTGTTGATGCCTTACCTTTGGCACATTATGACCTTAAGACTGCAACTTGTAACCAAATAAACCCTCTTTATAAAAGTCAGTCCATTTCCAGTGTTTTGTATACCAGCCACATTAGCAAACCAGAACAGATTTTGGTACCAGAGATGTGGGGTGCTGCTGAATTTGTAAATGCCAAGCATGTTGGAACAGCTTTTTAAATGGATAAGAGGAAGATTTTGGAAGAATTGTGAGGAGCTTGATCGATAAGGCCTAAATTGCTTTGAAGACACTGTTGGTAGAAATAGGGACTCTAAAGATAACTCTGATGAGCCCTTGAGCAGAAATATTGAACATGTCATTGCAAACTGGAAGAAAGACATTTTTGTTTTAAAGTGGCAGAGAATTTAGCAAAATTGTGTCCTGGTGTCTGACAGAAGGCAGAATTTGAAAGTGATTAACTGGAATACTTAGCTGAGAATATCTCCAGACTATGTGTGGAGGATATAGCCTGGCTTCTACTTACAGATTATAGTAAAATGCAACGGGACAGAGATATGCTGAGAATTGAACGCTTAGATACAAGCAAACCAAAACTAGTAGTTTGGAAAATTCCAGACTTCCGAAAAGTGGGACCCTGGAGGCTATAACCCCACATGAAGATTTAACCAAACATGGATCACACCCACCATTTCAGTACAAGCCAGAATTGGAGATAGAGTTATCCAAAAAGGATTTGTGGAAAGTCCTATTGTCTGATGGTTTTGATCCTGGTAAACTGCATGCCAAACCTGCAGAATTTTTGTGAAATCTGTACAAATTGAATCACTGCTGATCTGAATTGGAGATGACAAAGAAGGAACAATTTGGGGGGAAATTTTCTTCAAAGACAGAGCCAAGGAGATTGAGGTCTGGAGTCAAGAGGTCTCAAACAGGGAGAGTGGAGCAGCCCATGCAAGTGGAAAGAATGAGTTTGCCTCCGAGGTTGAGGGTGGGCCTTCTGCCTTGATGATCAGGAAGACTGCTGCTACCCCAGGCCTCAGAGGGGTGGGGCATATTCCTCAGGGATAGGGGAGAACATGGACACCATCCTACACTTCGGAGAGGAGAGCGCCTTTGCTCTGAAGAGGCAGAGTCCCAGTGGCACCCCAATGTTTGAAGAGGATGGGACTGAGAAGAAGGTGGACTCCCCAATGCATGAATATATTGGAGCACTCACCCCAGTGTTGGAGAAAAAAGCGCTGCTGCATAAGACTTTGGAAAGTGTGGGACTGCCAATCTCCCAAGCCCCAAGGATATTATGTCATTCCGTGAATGACTCTTAGACTTGAAATCTAATGGAGTTTTTCCTGTGGGTTTTAATAACTGTTATTGTCCCTTAAAACCTGTTTTCCTTACTTTTTTTCCTTGTGGCAATGGGAATATTTATCCTATGACTGTCCCTCCATTGTATATTGGCAGTGCATAACTTGTTCTAAGTTTCACAAGTCCACATCCAGAGGGGAATTTTGCTTCAGTAGAAGACCACACATGTGACTGATTTTGATAGGATCTTGTTCTTAGCTATTGTTACTGAAATGATTTAAGTTTCTGTGATATTGTGATGGAACAAATGTATTCTGTATATGGAATGATCAAGTTTTCCTGGGGTCCAGGGAGTGGAATGTGTCTATTTGGTTATAGCATGTCCCCCAGAAAAAGCCACGTTCTTTGATGTAACCTTGTGGGGGCAGACATAGTAGTGTTGATTAGGTTGGAACATTTGCATTGGTTATTTCCATGGAGATGTGTGATCCACCAACTATAGGTGATAACTCTGATTAGATAATTTCCATGGAGGTGCAGCCCCTCCCATGCAGCATGGGCTTTCATTAACTTACTAGAGCCCTACATAAGAGCTCAGAACAGGAGCTTGCTGCAGCTGAGAGGCATTTTGAAGATGGCCTTTGGAAGCTGAACTGATGCTTTGGATATTTTGGAGAATGCCACCTTGAAACACAACATGGGAACAAGCAGACATCAGCCATGTGCCTTCCAAGATAACAGGTTTTTGGATGCCATCAGCCATTCTTCAGTGAAGGTACCCTGTTTTGATGCCTTACCTTTGACACTTTATGGCCTTAAGACTCTAACTTTTAACCAAATAACACCCCTCCCTTTTAAAAGCCAATTCATTTCTGGCATTTTGCATACCAGCAGCATTAGCAAACCAGAACATCAATCAAATTACATATGTCATTTTAACAAACAAATCTGGACAAATGAATATAGGCTATGAACACAGATAAACTCAGAGCAAGTAGTAAAGGAACCCTGAGATCTCTCCCATCAGAGAGGAGGTGGGAACTGATGAAAAAATAATAAATAAGTGAAAACAGGATTTTGGAGAGGACTGAGCACAGAATACTGGAAAACAGTGGTGTTCCAAGGAAAGGGGCACATAGAACTGGGTACCAACTTTGGTTGACTGTTGAAACTGGGGGGATGAAGATTGGGTGTGAAAAGGGGATATCTTGCTTTTTTCCCTTTTGTCTCATTCTTAGAAGCTCATTAGAAAAAGCCTTGGGCATTTTCAATTGTCAGCACTCACCCAGGCAAGGGTGGAGTTAACAGAGTCAGAGAGAGAATGGAAGAAGTGAAACCTAGGAGATAATTCCCTAAAGGTAGTGTCTTCCCTAAGAAAAGGTGAGGCAGGACCCAGCTCAAGTGGTGGCCCTTCCTCAGAGAATTCAGACACCAGGGCCTGGGGGAGAAAACAGAAACAAGTTAAACTTGGCTTCTGACATCCTTGGCCCCTGGCTGAGTCAGGGTCTGCTGAGAATTAAAGGCACCACACCTCTTTAAACCAGTGGGGAGCTGTAGACTGACAAGTGTCATCTGTTGGGCAGAATGGGAAAAGCACATAATCTAGAGGCCTCACAGGAAAATGTGATAACTTTCTGGGACTCATCCTCAGGAAAACTTGGTGCTGATTACAATCTCCTCATGAGACCTGAGTCTATCTGGTCTGGGAAAAATCTGATTGGGGTAATCAAGGAAACCAGATGCTTGAACAACAAAATGAGTCACACTAGGAGAACAAAATATGGCCTAGACAAAGGAAAAATGTGCATTTCAAATAAGAAACAGGAGTTGAAACCACTAATTAAAGATTTTCAAACAAATCTAAATCAGTTCAATAAGCTGAAGGAAAATGTGGCAAAAGAGATGAAGGAGGAGGCAGGGAAAGATTGTAGCATAGACAGGAATAGTATTTAGGTTTTCCTCTAGAGTAACTAGTAAATAGCCAGGAACAACTAGTAAATAGTCTGGAACAACTGTGACTGGACACACATTGTACACTATCCTGGAATGGGGGGAATGGCTGTGATCACAGCATAGAACTGTAAGTAAAGCTCCCCAAACTGTGCAGATGGTGTACCTCACCTACGGGCATGGCAGGCTGAGCGGAAACACATCAATATGGAAAAAAAGAAGCAGATTACCTTGAGTGACAGAAAGCAACACAACCAAGCTCCAGTTGTGGTTTTATTTAATTAACAAATTTGGACTACTGAATACAAGCTATAAGCACAGATAAACCTAGAGTAAGCAGGAAAGGAACCTGAGATACCTCCCAGCAGAGAGGAGGCAGGACTGGTAAGAAAAAAAAATCCATAAATAAATAAAAACAGAGGCTTTTGGAGGCAGCTGAGCTCAGAATACTGGAAAATGGCTGCATCCAAAGAAAGGGGACACAGAGAAAGAGGTATAAACACCAGTCAACCAGCTAAACTGGGGATCTGAAGACTGACTTTAAAAAGGGGCTTTCTTCATTTTTATTTTTTTTCTTTCATTCTAAGTAGCTCATTAGAGAAAGCCTCAGGCATTTTCAGTTGTCAGTGCTGACCAAGGCAAGGGTAGAATTAACAGAGTCAGGGAGACAAAGGAAGGATTCAAATGCATATGCCTAAAGGGCATATTTTCCCTAAGAAAAGGGGGCAAATCCCAGCTCTAGTGGCTGCCTACAGAGAACTTTGACCCCAGGGCCTGGAGGGGTCCCGGAAAAAATCTGAGTTTTGTTTGTGACACTCTTGGACCCTGGCCAGGACAGAGCTTACTGAGAATTAAAGGCACCAAACCTTTTTACACCAGTGGGGAGCTGCTAGCTGAAAAGTGTTACCTACTGGGTAGGACACAGAAAGCAGAGTCTAGAGGTCTCACAGAAAAGTCTGACAGTCTTCTTCTTGGTCTCACCCTCAGAGAAACCTGAAACTGAATACAGCCACCTCCTGAGATCTGGGTCCATCTGATCTGGGAAAATCTAATTGGGATAATCAAGGAAACCAGATGCCTAGACAATAAAAAATTACAAATCACATTAGGAAAAACAAAGATATGACCCAGTCAAAGGAAACACTTTAACTGAGATATGGGAATTGAAACACCTAAATCAATTCAAAAATCAAATCAATGAGTTGAAGGAAGATAACAGGCAGAGGTGAAAGATATAAAGTAGATGTTGGGGGAACAAAAGGAAGAACTTAAAGTTTGAAAAAAATTTGCAGAGCTTATGGGGACTAAAGGCAAAATAGAAGAGTTGAAAACCACAACAGAGACAAAAGAACAGCAATTTTCAAGAGGCAGAAGAAAGGATTCATGAACTGGGGACAGAGCATCTGAAATCCTACACACAAAGGAACAGATAAGGAAAATAATGGGAAAAAATATGAGCAAGGTTTCAGGGAATTGAAAGAAACTTGAAGTACATGAATGTAGGTGTCTTAGGTTTCCCAGAGGGAGAAGAGAAGGCAAAAGGGGCATAAACAATAATGGCAGAAATCATTACTGAAAATTTCTCATCTCTTATGAAAGACATAAAATCAAAGCTCCAAAAGTGCAGCATAAACCAAACAGAATAGATCTGAATAGGCCTACGCCAAGACACTTAATCAGATTATCAAATGTCAAAGACAAAAAGAGAATTCTGAAAGCAGCAAGAGAAAAGTGATCCAGCACATATGATGGAAGCTCAATAATACTATGTGTAGATTTCTCAGTAGAAACCATGGAGGTGGGAAGGCAACTGCATGATACATTTATGATACTGAAAGAGAAAAGCTACCGATCAAGAATTCTTTATCTGGCAGAACTGTCTACAAAAATTAAGGCAAGTTTAAAATATTTCCATACAGACACTGAGAGAATTTGTGAACAAGATACTTGCTCTATAGGAAATGTTAAAGGGAGCACTACAGAAAGATAGGAAAACAGAGTAGAGAGAAATCTGGATCACATTTTTGGCTGATGGTAGCACAATAATGTAAGTACACTGAACAAGAAAACTGTGAGAATGGTTGAAGAGGACGGATAGGGGCATGCAGAACACCGGAAGGAAAGATAGAAGATAATGACTGGGACAGTGTAACTTAGTGAAACCTACAGTAGTCAAAGATTATGATTAAATGTACAAATATATTTTTTTATGAGGGAGAACAAATGAATGTCAATTTTACAAGGTATTAATGGGGTGGTATTGGAGGAAAAATAGAATCAATGCCAACTAGTGTCTATAGTTAACAGTAATATGCCTCCATTAATTATAACAAAGACAACATACCAAAGCCAGTTGTCTGTAATGGGGGATATAAGGGAGGGATATGTGATTCCTGGCATTGATTTTGTTGTTTGACTTTTTTATTGTATTCTATTTTGATCTTATTTTTTCTTTTTTTGCTTTTTTGTTGTGAATTTTTCTTTATTTTTATTTTATTTTATTATTTTTTTTTTGCCTCTTCCTCTTTGTGGAAAAAATGGGAGTGCCCTTATATACATACTGGCGGTGAATGCATAACTATGTGATTATTCAGGGAACCATTGATGTTTACTAGGATGGAACTTATGGTATGGGAATGAAACCATCTAAAAAATACAGGGATAAAAGTGCTGGAGAAAATGTGGAGAAAGGGATATACCTGATCACAATTGGGGAAGTCGGATGGTGCAGCCCATCCAGAGGGCAGCATGATGGTTCCACAAGAGGCTAAGTATGGGGTTGCCATATAGTCCTGGTTAGTGGGTATATACTTGGAAGAATTGAAAATAGGGACACAAATGGACATTTGCACAGTGAGGCATATAGTGTCAGTATTCATGATTTTCAGTGGATAGATATGGTCTAAGAGTATATCAACTGATGAACAGAATGCCAACTGTGGTATATAAATACAATGGGATATTGAGCTGCTACAAGAAGGAGTGAAGTTGTGAGGTGAATGGACATTGAGGACAGTATGTTGAGTGCAATAAATCAGAAATGAAAAGAAAAACAATGTAACAGCTCACTAATATGGACCAACTATAAGGTGCAGACCCTGGGAATTGAATCTGAGAGCATAGGTTAACAGGGGAAGGCTTATTGTAAAGGTACCTAGATTGTAAGCTCTTACAGCAGTTATATCTGTTCCTGAATTATAATTGTATTTCTAAATTCTGAGATATTGAGCATTTTGTGTATAACCTGGTCAGTCCCTGGAACTTAGATATCTGTGCAAGACCTAAGACTCAGGGCCAGAGTCTGGCAGCTATTAATGTCTGCATTACTCATACAGCAAATGTTAAAGAGTCTGAAGAAAGAGGTCAGACCTCAATGTGAGAGATGAATAAAAAGGACTTGGTTAGAACAAAGGTAAACCAGATTAAAGGGCAAAAGACAATGTTGACAGTGTTTTTAAAACTTCAGCTTCTGTGTGAGAGCAAATGAAGAGATGTTTATTGGGTGCAAAGTTTATATTTTTTGTAACACAATATATAATTTAACTTGTGTGTTCAGTGTATTCAAACAACATAATTACATAGAACATTGAACAGGGAGTGAAATCTTGTTGGATTGTACAGGCTAGTGTGAAGTGCAGAACATTCCAGAGTAATTTGGGCAGAGAATACAAATGTATTTGCAAAGCCGACTTGAAGGACTGGGAGAAAATGTGGAAATATTACATTTCTCTACATGGGAAATTAATACATTCAAAATCATTGGGAGATACCAATTTAGAAGACCAGCCCTTGATCTTGGGGTTTGCCCTTATGAAGTTTGTTACTACAAAGGAGAGGTTAAGCCTATTAAAATTGTGCCTAAGTGTCACCCCCAGAGAACTTTTTTTGTGGCTCTCTAAGCCAACTCAGCAGGTAAATTCACTGCCCTCTCCACTATACGGGACATGACCCCCAAGGGTATAAATTTCTCTGGCAATCTGGGACATGACTCATGGAGATGAGCTTGGCCCTGGCATCATGGGATTGAGAAAGACTTCTTGGATCAAAAGGGGGAAGAGAAATGAAACAAAATAGAGTTTCAGTGGCTGAGAGATCTCAAATAGAGTACAAATGGCATTCTGGAGTTTTTTATGCACTATATAGAAATCCCTTTTCAGTCTTTAGTATACTGGAATGGTTAGAAGGAAATACCTGAAACTGTTGAACTGCAATCCAGTCACCTTTATTCTTGAAGATGATTGTATAACTGAATGGCTTATACTGTGTGACCATGTGATTGTGAAAACTTTTTGGCTTCTATGCCCTTTATATAGTGTATGGACAGGTGAATAGAAAAATGAGGACATAAAGTAGATTAGTAATAGGGAGGGATGGGTGTATGGGATGTTTTGGGTGTTATTCTTTAACTTTTATTCTTATTCTTTTTTGTGTGTAGTGACAAAAATGTTCAAAAATTTATTGTGATGAACGTACAACCATCTTATGGTATTGTGAACAAAAAGTGATTGTATGTTATGTGAATGCATCTCAGTAAAATAAAATTTTTAAAAAAACAGATGAATGATAGAAGGAAGACATTGGGTGAACATAAAAAAGAATTTGGAAGCTTGAAAAAGCAAATGGCAGAACTTATGGGAATGAAAGCCACAAAGAAGAGATGAAAAACACAGTGGAGATACACAACAGGAGATTTGAAGAGGTAGAAGAAAGGATTAAAGAACTGGAGGACAGAACATCTGAAATCCTACAACACAAAGAACAGACAGGGAAAAGAATGGAAACATATGAGCAGAGTGTCAGGGAATTGAATGACAACATGAATCACATGAACAAACATGACGTGTGTGTCCCAGAAGGAGAAGAGAAGGGAAAATGGGCAGAAACAATAATGAAGGAAATAATCACTCAAAATTTTCTATCTCTTATGGAAGACATAAAAGTTAAGGTCCAAGAAGTGCAGCATACCCTAAGCAGAAGAGATCTGAATAGACCTACTCTAAGAAACACTTAATAATCAGATTATCAAATGTCAAAGACAAAGACTTATGAAAGCAGCAAGGGAAAACCAATCCATCACGTACAATGGAAGCTCAATAAAACAGTGTGCAGATTTCTCAATAGAAACCATGGAGGTGAGAAGGCAGTGGTATTATATATTTAAGATACTGAAAAAGTAAAATTGCCAACCAAGAAGACTATGTCTGTCAAAACTGTCCTTCAAAAATGAGGGAGTTTAAAATATTTTCAGCAGACACTGAGGGAGTTTGTGAACAATATATCTGCTCTACAGGAAATGTTAAAGGGAGCACTACCGACTGGAAAAGACAGGAAACAGAGATTCAGAGAAGAGTGTAGAAATGAAGACTATCAGAAAAGATAAAAACAGAGTGAATAAAGTAAAATAAAAGAAGATATGACAAATAAAATCCAAATGACAAAATGGTAAACAGTAGACATTATGTTGAGTGAAATGAGCCAGAAACAAAATGATTTACTAATATGAGCTAAGATTAATGAGCTGACCTTGAAAATTAAAGCTGAGAACACAGATTACCAGGACATAGAAAGAGAGAAGAGATCAGGTGGCTGGTGCTGAAGGAGTACAGAATGTTCAACAGGATTGATTGTATAGATCCAGAAATGGAGAGCACAATACTGTGTGAAAGTAGCACATATTGTAAGTACTCAGAATAAAGATGAGTGTAAATATGTTTGAAATAGGAAGGCTAGGGACATATATGACACAAGAAGGAAAGACAGAAGATAAAGACTTGGACTGTATAACTTATTGAAACCTAGAGTGGCTAAAGATGGGGATTATATGTGCTAATGTAAAAGTGTTTTTACATGAGAACAAATGAATGTCAAAATTGCAAGTTCTTGAAAACTGGATGGCATAGGGGAAAAACTCAATTAAATGCAAACTAGATTCCACAGTTAACAGTAACGTTGTAATACACTTTCAATAACTGTAACAAAGGTAATATATCAAGGCTAAATATTTAC
This sequence comes from Bradypus variegatus, assembly GCA_004027775.1. NCBI lineage: Eukaryota > Metazoa > Chordata > Mammalia > Pilosa > Bradypodidae > Bradypus > Bradypus variegatus. The sequence goes on from PVKY010005059.1 coordinate 10,963, forward strand.
AAGAGGGGGATAATAGGGTGTGATAAGGGATTATTGGTGTTTTTGTTGTATGACCTTTACATTTTATTTTATTTTTCTTCTTTTTTATTCTTCATTTTTTTTCTCCTCTTCCTTTTTCATTGCAGAAGAAATGGAAATATCTTCATATAGATTGTGGTGTAAATGTATAACTATGTGACTATACAGGAAACCATAGATTGTTTTTTTAGGATGGAACATACGGTATGTGAATAAAGCTGTTTAAAAAATAAACAGAGGGATACAAGTGCTGGAGAAAATGTGGAGAGGGGAATACACCTTTTCACTTTCAGTGGGAAGTAGAATGGTGCAGCCCATCTGGAGGGCACTGTAGTGGTTCCACAGGAAGCTAAGTGTGCGGTTGCCACATGGTCCTGCAACCTGGTTATTGGTTGTATACTTGGAAGAACTGAGAGTGGGGACATGAGTGGACATTGCACACTGGTGTTTGTAGTGTCAGAATACATGATTTGCAATGGGTGGATGTGGCCTAAGGGTACGTAGACTGATAAACTGAATGTGGACTGTGATGTACACATACAATGAAATCATGAGCAGCGGCAATGAAGGCATGAAATTGTTATGTATGCAACTAGGTGAATGGACCAAGTGGACAGGAGGTCGAGTGAAATAAGCCAGAAATGAAGAGACAAACATAAGTGTCAATAACATGGATTATCTGCCTCAATAATATGGACTACCAATAACATGCGAACTTTGAGAACTGAATCTGAGAGCATAGGTTATCAGGAGAAGGCTTATTATGGTAAAGGTTCCTAGATTGTAAGCTCTTACAGCAGTCACATCTATTCATGAGTTGTAACAGTCACTTCTAAATTCTGAGATTCAGAGCTGTTTGTGTGTGACGTGTTTGGTCCCTGAAACTTCGGGTGTCTGGGTGGTGCCTGGGACTCAGAGCCAGAGTTTGGCAGCTGTGAGTGTCAGCATTGCCCCATTAATCAACTGTTAAAGAGGCTGAAATGGAGATCAGACTTTGATTGGAGATACAAATGAAATGGAATTGGTTGAGATTGGGGTACATTTGACTGAAGGGTAGAGGATGATATTAACTGTGTTTTAAGGCTTTGGCTTCTGTGTGGGACCAAAGGAAGAGACTTTTTTTGGTGCAAAATCTATATTTTCTGTAGCACACTATATAATTTAACTCAAACACCATAATTACATGGAACCTTGAATAGGGAGTGAGATATGATTGATTTGTAAAGGTTAGCATGAAGCCCCGATACATCCCAGAATAATTTGGGTAGAGAATAAAAAGTATTTGCAAAGCCCCCATGAGGGCCAGGGGTAAAATGTGGAAATATGAAACTTCCCCATTGGGGGAATTCCTGATATTCTAATAAGCATTGGGGTCTACTGATTTGCCAGGCCGAGCCTTTGGTCTTGGGGCTTGTCCTTATGGAACTTTTTACTGCAAAGGAGAAGCTAAGCCTACTCATAATTGTGCCTGAGAACACTGTAATATCAGATGTTCTTTGGTCATTAAGTATTTAACAACATTTCTTTTCATAAAAAACAAATCACATATTCATCCAATCCTACCTGATGTTCTAGGTGATGTCCTCAACACTTTTTTGGTCCTTTCTGTGTATGTCCTTGCTTACTTTCCTTTTACCTTTGACATTGACATAGAAGTCTTTGGGATGAGGATTGTCTAAATGTCTAACTTTCACGTTTGAACGCAGCCAAATATGAACTCTCATTACAAGTATTTGCTAAAAGATCATGAAGAAATTGCAGATATTCAAAGTTTATTAAAGAAGAAGCCAAATAAACTTTCAGGAACTACAGTGAATTCCTTTCTTCCTGCTTTATTCATTACGAAACACTTATGGACCTACCTATATGTCCACCTTAAAAATGGTTACTCACTGTTAGATACAGCCTTCAAAATCCTCTTCCTGCTCTGGGAGTCATAGCAATTACTCACTCTTCTAAAGTCACCCTCTCTCTTTACATTCTAAGTGGGCTGGGTATAAATCAGGTGCTCAATGATTTCCAGGAAACACATTCCTATTACTCAGTTTGAAACACTTTGTCTTTATTAATCATGCCCCAAATAAATATTTTCTGGTAGTTTCCAAATACTTGAATAACAAATTATATGAAAAAATCTATGTTAGAGAGAGAAAAAAACTGTTCCAGTAAAGGAGAAAATGGTCTACTAAAGACAGACACAGAAACTGTCACAAAATGGAGTAATGGAGAGGCAGAGATAGCTCCACAATACACATAAAGAGAGACAGTTATGGAAATATTGTGCAAATTTAGATGGGCAAGAATGAAAGACATCAGAGGTAAAGGCATAGGTGGTGCAAGGGAAAGAGAAAATATCACACTGGAAACAGGCAAAACTGACCCATAATAAGGGAAAAGCTAGTAAGGTTAAGAGATTGAGGTACAATAAACAAAATAGAAAGGTGACCTTTTCTGATTAGAGAGGACTACGGGACACAGATTTCACAGATTTTAGAATTGGGCACTTACTCTAGTGAAGAAAGGAGCTTTAGAGCCAACAGGAAAGTGCTACGCAGGAGAAATGGGTTTCACCCAGGTCTAAACTTTGTGATCTAGAAAGGAACCAGTAAGCTGTCACCAATCAATGGCACTCAAGAAACATAAAGCACTGTAGATATTCACCACTTGGATCCAGGACAGTATTTCCATCACTTCATACCAGAGCAAGTCATACCTAACACTAGCCATGGTATCAAAGAGCTGGCAGGAGATGCAATCAGTTAAAGGATCCAGTCCCAACCTCTTCTCCATTCTTTAAATCCTTGAAAAGACTGTACCAATAGGACTGACTAGAGGAAAACTTACTCTGTAGCCCATCTCTGGTCTCACTGAAGGATTAATGGAATATGGTTTCCTTTGCCCATGTCCACAAGCCCTAGGAACTGACATGCAGGAGATGCAAGAGTTCCTTGAAGTTTATTCATGGAGTTGGGAAGACTGTTGAAAGCCTAAGGTGGGGCAATTGTGTCAACAGCCATTGGACTAGTTCAATACTTCCTCTCTATAGTTTCAATTGCCTTCCCTCATAAAGGAGCAAAGGTACCATATAAAATTTCAATTCAGAAAGCAAATGGTCTCTAATGCTTTTTGGAAAGGATGGGGGATGATTCAGGAACTGTTAAATCCTCAGCTTATTAGAGCCACTCAGCTGCAGATGGGAGGTGGGGGGAGTTTATATTGGGCTGGTGATATCAGTATAAGAAAGTCAGTGATTCTCATGTGGGCCATATTATCTGGAATGAGAAGGAAGTCCAGCTATGGCAAGCTTGGTCCTGTTGCCTGTCTAGAGATTATAACTGTTTCTCAGAAGCAGTTACATGCTCAGGAAGGTGCACCCTGGGTGTCTGCCAATTCCTGACTAAGGCTTTCAAGACCTGGGTTGGTCTGCTTCAGTCCATTCCAAACATGGGGCTTTATACAGGTAGGAGACTTCTTCATTGAAGTGGGAGATGCACTCATATTATTAGGTTTTCTACATTTTTGTCTGTTATTCAATGTTGAATTTAGGCAAAAGATTCAAGCCTAACATTAAGATGGCTAATAACAAAGTGACTACATTTGGGTCATCATGGAAGGGGTACATGTGGGTAGATAGTCTTGCACTTGCATATCAACTGCCTGCACACATTGATCCCATTATTTCTGACTGAATCCATTCTGCACCAGAAATGAAACCTAAAGGGAAAAAAGGTACCACCTGCGGTTCATACAGTTATGAGGAAAAAAGTTTTCTTCATGCAGTTCTTATTTTCTCCTAGTCACCAGACTCAGAAACCCAAGAAAATCTGGGTCTTCCACATGTCAATTTCCCTTTTCCCACAGTGCCTGTGAACACAATACAGTTCCAGTCTCCAAACTGTAGCTTGGAAAAATGATCCTGCCTGGTTGGCTGGTAGTCACTGCAAAGGACTTTGCATTCAAAAATCTTTGGAGAATGTTTTGTTTAATAGTGAACTGAACTTTAAGATATCCTCCATCATGTGTTATCTAAGAATATTGAAAAGAAACAATACTGAGTAAGGTATTATCCAAGCAAACTGAGCATAGAACGTAGGTTTTACCACCTCCTTATTCCTGTCATAGACTTTTCTTCACTTCTTCCTTAAAAATAACTCCTAGTGAATGGGAAGTTAAAAGTTTAAAAAGATCAGTGCTCCTATCTGGAATGATAAAAATGTTTTGGTAATGGATGTGATGATGGTAGCACAATATTGTGAATGTAATTAATTGCACTGAAATATATATACAACATGAAAGTGATTAAAAGGGAAAATGTCTGATTGTATATACGGTAACAGAATAAAAAAATTTTTTTAATCCATAGAACTACACTACACAGTGAACCGAGTTAAACTTTGGAATGCAGTTAATAGTGCAATTATTAAAACGTGTTATCATTATTGTAATAAATATTCCACACCAAGGCAAGGTGTTAATATGGTGGTATATGGGAAACCTGTAGATTATGCATGATTGTTCTGTAAACCTATAACTTCTCTAATAAGAAAATAAGAAAAAAGTAACCTCTAACAACTGGTCTCTCTCCCTCCTCCCCTTTCCTAGCCCTTGCACTAATAGGAAGAACTGTGTCCGCATCTAGAAACTCAAAGTATAGTATGTTATCTCCAGATTTATAGGCCAAGCCCTCTTCCCCTTAGCCCCCTACACAGAGTAGGAATTACCTGGAGCAGATTAAAAATCCCAGCATGAGAAGTTGTCTTATTTATTTTATCCACTCCCACCAAATACATAAATACACATGCAAACAGACACTTGTTTGTATTTATTTATCTTTCACTATTATCATTCCAAGTTTAGAGGTATCTCACTTTATCTTCTGCAATCCAGTTCTTCATTTTTCTCCTGTGTATGAGAACCATTTTGACTATTCATTTCCTATTTCTGAAATAGCTTTTCAGATCTTGTACTATTTTTAGTATCTCTGATGCTCTATCGTTTCTGTATCAAAAACTGCAGGAGCCCTGGAACATGAACACACAGAGAAACAGATTCATATACATATTTAAAAATTATATTTTCTCTGAAAAATATTAAAATATTGTTAATTCTTCCAGGTCCTATGCTGAGGACCTTCCCATCCTCATTTGTGATTTCTTAAGCTTCCTTCCCCATTAGTTCAACATTGTTCTATATAATCCCTGCACCATTGCCTGTACTCAAGATATCCTGTGGAAGGTTAAAAAGATAGATATTGTAATTTAAAAGATTATAAGAACAGAAAAGTGATAGGATGCTTTGGTGAGCAATTTCATAGAGATTTGTAGTTAATTGTGGACAGGTGGGTAGGACAACTTTTGGGTGAGTGAAACGTAAATATATGAGAATGAGGGTAGGACTGACATCCATGGAATGATTGTCCAGGAAAATGGAGTTAATTATTAGTTTTGCAACAGTCTGAGTGTCCTGGGCTGGCATGCTCTTTTATCAGGTTTAATCTTGCCCAGCCATAACCTGTTTTGAAACAGTTCTCCAATGTTCCTCTCTTAAGGTGACTCCCTGGATGAACCTGGGATTGCATGAAGTGTGACTCTTGACTTCAGTTCTTATACCAGAGAAATGAGTCTCCTAGGCAACTGACCACTGCATTTCAGCTCCCAGTATTGTGCTTCTGACCTGTTCTCTTCATTCCCTCTCCTGGTTCCTTCCTCCCTTGGGTAGTACTGCATGGGATTGAGCCAGAGGTCCTCACTGATGATCTGATAGAGAAAACAGGTTGGGTCAGGCTAGGGTTAATTCCCCATTCTCCAAGCAGCTGAATAAGAGTGTGCAACAAAAAGCATTTCTAATGTTGCTAAGAGTAGCCCCACCTCAGCAATCCTGTCAGAGCCTGCAAAATTGTAGTCAGAGAACCAGTTGAAGAAGTTAGGCATGGAATTGTGGTGCTTGCTACAGGACTGGCATTCATCATCCGAGAACCACTGGATTGGAGTGGAATGAGAGGCTCTATATCCTGGAAAAAGAGGAAGATGTGGTCCAAGAACTGTATCCTGTTGGCTTAAGGCCCACCCACCATCAGCCACAATCCACCCAGGGAGACACCACTTACCAGTAATGTTAATGTCATACTCTTTAATGATTACTTCATTCTGGAAATATGGGTTGCTCCTAAAGAAAAATGTGATCTTGCAGTTGTTCTTGGGTTGGCTAACCTTTTCCACCTGTCAAGATAATCGAGAGTAGAAGTATACAATCCTTTACTAGGAGTCTTGCCCTTGCCTGTTTCCATGGATGAGTAATTTTTCCCTTGCCCTCCCCCACCAAGCTCTATTGCCTTGATGCTCCCTGCCAGACCTCCAAATTGGTCATGTAATTAAGCATGTCTTCATCTTGTTCATTGATCATAACTGACATCTGGGGATGGTTCAGAATCTGCATTGGATCAAGGAGCCTTGAAATCTAGGAATGGAAGGACTAGAAGCACCAAAGCACATCTGGCAAACAACCAAATATGGACTAAGGCATCTACCAGATCTCCTGGCTTACCTATCTAAATCCCCACCCTTCATCAGAGGCTGCCTTAGGGTGTATGGTTCTTTTTGTTTTCTGTTCCTGTGCAGCAGTCTGGACTTACATATGGACAGTCTGCTTCCTAAGAGCTACTGATCTCCTTATGAGTTTTATGTGCCTTTTATATCATCTCTGGGCTTTCAGCAAAGGTGTAGGGATGTTCATGTGAGGCTGTCTTGGAAACCTGCAGTTCACCCCTGGATGGTTGACTATTTGGAGCTCTAAAGGCATCACATGGTGCAAGAAGGAGGAGTGTATGTACTGAGGGCAGTATCTGCTGTGAAGATGGTGCTAAGCCAGCAACATCAGCTGTTGTGCAAAGGGAATCTGTCTGGAGGATCTGTTTTGCAGTGAGGTAGTGGTAGAGAACACAACAGGAGTGACTAGCATGGTCTTGCGGACGTTCACATCTGGGAGGTTATTTTTCAGGGAAAAGTGTGCTACAAACATCTGTCTGTGGAGAGTTCACTGTGATGTTCCTGATGCTACATGTGGACCTCAGCATCTACTTCCTGGGAAGTTTCCTCACACTTATGCACATGCCGGAAGGATTCAGA
>PVKY010005060.1:0-18093 GCA_004027775.1 Bradypus variegatus
AAAAGAGGCTTGAGGTATTGGGATGGAAGCAGTCAGTCCTGGGACAAGTGTGGGACCTGGGAAGGGATGTAGAATCCTTTCTCACTGGATCAACTGGGTGTGAGATGCCCCCAGAGTGGCCTTGATCAGATGTGCTGTCCCCACCCTCTTCACCGTGAGTGTGTGCCCCAGCCCCCAAGCTGTGAGAGCTCACTGCTTCCCAGCGTCCCATCCCTACTCTTCCTCACCCCCTCCCACTCACCTGCTGCCCAGACAGGAGGTCAAGCTCGAGATGGAGTTATGATTAAGCATGAGACTTGTCCCCAAATCCCTAAACCCCATGTGCCGGTTTGGATGTATTATGTCCCCCCAAATGCCATGTTCTTTGATGCAGTCTTGTGTGGGCAGACTTATTAGTATTGATTAGGTTGGAATCTTTGGATTACATTGTTTCCATGGAGATATGACCCATGGAAGGTGATAACTCTGATTGAATTACTTCCATGGAGGAATGGCCCCACCCATTCAGTATGAGTCTTGATTTAATCACTAGAGTCCTTTAAAAATGCTGGCACAGACCCAGACACTAGCTGGCTTAGCTCAGAGATGCTTGGAGTGGTGGACGTTGGCTGCAACTTACAGAGACGTTTTGAAGACAGCTGTTGGAAGCTGACACTGACATTTTGGAGACCGCCATTTTGAAACACAACCTGGGAGCAAGCAGACGCTAGCCACGTGCCTTCCCAGCTAACAGAGGTTTTCTGGACACCATTGGCCATCCTCCAGTGAAGGTACCCGATTGTTGATGTGTTACCTTGGACAGTTTATGGCCTTAAGACATAACTATGTAACCAAATAAACCCCTTTGATAAAAGCCCATCCATTTCTGGTATTTTGCATAATGGCAGCATTAGCAAACCGGAACACCCCATCTCAGCAGAAACCCTGCTGGAGCTCGCAGCTATGAGGGCAGAGGCATGGGTGGGTTGAGGCAGTGCTGACTCTCACCAAAAGCACCAGGGTCTGAGAGCAGGACGTTACCCTAAAGATCAGCTCCCCAGCCCCACGTGGGGTGCGCCTTCCCTCACCGATGTTCCCAGCAGGCGGCCATGTGGCTGGTTCTTGAATGTCACCGGTGCAGGGGAGCCTGCCCTCCAAGGAGGTCTTTCTCAGGGTGGGCCAGACTCTGTCCCTGGAGTTCCTACCCACTATGGGTCTTGGTTCTGCCCCAGGAGCCCAGAAAAAGGCCTATCCCTGTTGCTGTGGCCAGTGCTCCTGGCTCTTCTCCTCTTCAGTCTGAACACCTGGTTCTTCAACTCTTGATTCTCTATAGTTTCCAGGTCCTGGTCACTCTCCTTTGGACATTCTCAGGTATATATCTGAGTCTCCTAAAATGTCACATCCATACAAGGCCATCAGAGTAAAGAAGAATCAACAGTTCTTCTGCACACCACCTCACCTGTTCTTACGTCCCAGCATAACGTTTGACGGGCAGCCAACTGCACCACTGACTCATCTGGGCTTAGTACCTACCAAACTTTCTTAATCCTTTTTAATTCTTGCTGTTGCTAAGTCGCATCCTTCTCCCTACCCCACCCCAGTCTGTGCTTGGCCATTGATTTTTTTTTTTTTTGGCAATGTACTCTATCTCTAATTATAATGTGCCTTGTTGTATCTGGCCCCTGTCCTCGTGGGCCAAGGCTTGCTGAGCACTGATGTTTGTCATATGCTCCCTCCCTCCTATCTTCCTTGAGGACAAAAGTGATCAGCAGCCTCAGTTTTCTAGTTTGATCCGAGTTGATATTAAGACATTGGCCAGCTCCTTTATGACATGTCTCATCCCATAAGGACAGTCCTCACAGTGCCCCAGACGAGCCTTCCCACGTCACTTACACAATCCCAGCCACCCCTCGATGCCATAGCACAAAGCGTGCACTGAGTAAATGTGACCTGTGTTCTTCCCTTAGCTGGGTTACGAGTTGGAAGTGTGGATGAGCCACCTAATTGATTTTTGGAAGGCTGAGGTCTGCAGGAGAAGGTGCTGATGTCAGAAACTAGGGGCACTTTCAGTGTGATCTGTAATCTGGCTTGTCTATCCCTCCTCTGCCTCCTAAACAAAGTACCAATTGCTACCCTCTGAACAGTTTCCATCTGTCTCAATCCCGCTGTCACCTTTCATTACTCAGAGCCAATAATTCTCTCCATCCTGAAGGGGGAAACTGGAAGGATTTATTCTAGGCTTTCTCCCATTGCGTTCCAAAGAGAGAAAAGAAGAATGACTCTTTTAAAAATAAAAAGCAGCTCCAATTTGGAGCTAGTAAGATCACGGGATTTAGAACACCAAGACTCGTCAGAAAAAGACTCACTTATCATAATGCTTTGCAGCTTAGAAAAGTTCAAAGAAACAGTAAAATCTGGAGCTAATCCAAACATCGCCAGGCACTTTCCATTCGCTGGGTCCACTGTCACATCTAGTGCCCACATGCGGAGCTTGCCCAGAGTCTGGGGCCCTTCACTGAGCACCGGATGACAGCTGCCGGCCATTGGAGGTGGCCACAGACACCCAAGAACCACTCTGCTGGGCACCCAAGTGGGCAAAACTCACTTCATTTTCCTCAACTTCCAAATGAGATTGTGCCCTGTCCTAGTTTGCTACAGCTGCCAGAATGCAAAACACCTGAGATGGATTGGCTTTGATAAAAGGGGGTTTATTTGGTTACACAGTTACAGTCTTAAGGCCATAAAGTGTCCAAGGTAAACACATCAGCAATCGGGTACCTTCACTGGAGGATGGCCAGTGGTGTCCAGAAAACCTCTGTTAGCTGGGGAGGCACGTGGCTGGTGTCTGCTCCAAAGTTCTGGTTTCAAAATGGCTTTCTCCCAGGATGTTCCTCTCTAGGCTGCAGTTCCTCAAAAATGTGACTCTTAGTTGCACTTGGGGTATTTGTCCTCTCTTGGCTTCTCCGGAACAAGAGTCTGCTTTCAATGGCCATCTCCAAAATGTCTCTCATCTGCATCTCCTGTGCTTTCTTCAAAATGTCCCTCTTGGCTGTAGCTCCTCTTCAAAACATCACTCTCAACTGCAATGGGTTCCCTCTGCCTGTCAGCTCATTTATATGGCTCCACTGATCAAGGCCCACCCTGAATGGGTGGGGCCACGCCTCCATGGAAATTGTCTCATCAGAATTATCACCTACAGTTGGGTGGGGCGTATTTTCATGCAAACAACCTAATCCAAAGGTTCCAACTTAATCCGCACTAATATGCCTGCCCCACAAGATTGCATCAAAGAATATGGCTTTTTCTGGGGGACATAATGCATTCAAACCACCACATGCCCTTTACTTCCTTTATTAATATTAAAATGCACACAGATTAGCTAGAGATGAGGAATTCCTGAAGAAGCCAAGAAATAGCAACACTAAAGTGGGCCTTTTCACTTCTTAAAAACGAATCAAAGAGAGCCTCTTTGAAAAACTCAGTCTTTCTAGATCATTGTCACCCAGGTCTGCTGTGGTTACTGCAGCCTGACGAAATGTTTCAGATGCCGCAGACTCCGGGAATCTGGCTTCCTGCCAGAACTGCAGACTGATAGGAATAATTTCTGGGCTTTCACACTCAGGATAGATGTGTTTCTGGTTTTTTTTTTTTTTTCTTTTCCTTTTTTTTTTTTTTTTTGGCAGAAACACTATTGGAGTCCATCTCTCTTAGAAAAATCGTGATTTCACTTTTCAAGGCAGGATGGGTAGCTCATTTTGGGGTGATGAGCGGCATAGCAGATATCTCCACTTGAGGAAACTCTTCCCACATTTTCAACCATCTTGTTGTGAGAAAAATATGTCAATGACAGGAGCAAAGATTTCTAAAAAGTTAGCCAGGGATGCAGCCTCAGTGTGTTCCCCCATAATTTAACCTGCTTAGCTTAATGTAGCAAGTATGAATTTCTGCCCAGACTTTGGATGTGCAAGAAGCAGAACTGATTTTGTTTCCCAAACTCAAGTCGCACTCTGTTTTGAGCTCCTGCCATCTGGCCTAACATCAGCCATTTCAAGGTTTGCCCCCTCGGTGGTCCACAGTTCTCGAGTCCGGGTGGGGAAGCCATCCCTTCCTCCGCTCCCACTCCCCTTACAGTCCTCCCCCCTTCTTTGTCTTTCCCCAGCCTGGCAAGGCTCCCCTTGGGGACAACCCTCCTTCCTTTATGCATAGCCCAAGCCACTTTGTTTGTGCCGACTGCCACCCCCTTGCTCACCCCGCTCCAGGCCCACTGGTCGCCTTCTATCCTTTGAACACCCCAGCTCTTGTCCCTCAGGGCCTTTGCATTTGTCATGACCTCTTCCAGCAATGACCTTCCCCTCTGAAATCTGTGTGGCTCACTCAGATGTCCCCTGCTCAGAAAGGGCCTTCCTGATCCCCATGAAGGAAAACACACTCCACATCCACCCCACCCTACACCTAGAATTCCTTACACCCTCTCCTGCTCTATCTCCATGGAACTTCTCACCATCAGACGTACTATATATCAGTTTGGTTATTTATCATCCATGTTTCCCATTAGGGTATAAGCACCACAGTGGCAAGAACTTTATTACATCCCAAGGGTCCGGGGCCGTGCCAGGTGCATGTTCAAATGCACACCTGTAGAGTGATGGAATGAATGGATTTGGGGAGTGCCTAGAACATCGGGCCCCGACTAGACACCAGCAGTCATGGGTGAGGTGCTGGGTGTCAGGGAGGCCACGAGCAATGGTCAATGACAGCAGTGTTGGGTGGGGCAGCAGCACCGGGAGAGGGAGCTCTGTGGCCACAGGACAGGCCAGGATATTGGCTGAGGCTGCTTGGGGGCCCGACAGGCCCGGGGTGAGTGAGGGTGAGCCTGAGGATCTGGGCGTGGGGTTCAAGCCAGAGCTGCAGGTCCAGACAGCCCAGGCCATCTTCCAGCACCTACTCATGGTGGGGCAGGACCTGAAAATTGGTCAGAACATGGTCCTGGGCACAGAAGACTTTATAAAGCATGATTTCCCCATGAGTCCCTTCCACAAGTATGTGCCAAGCACGGTTCTTGGTGCTGAGAATACATCAGTGAGCAAGATGGAAAAAACCTGTGCCTCATGGAACGTATGTTCTAGTGGAAGGAGACAGGCGGTCAACAAAATAAGTGAGATAGGTAGTGTGTTAGGAGGTAAGGGCTAAAGAGAAAAAATAGGAAAAACTAAGGGGCTGGAAAGCAGCTGGGTGGGGGGAGTGTTACATTTTGGGGAGGACGGACAGGGCAGAGCTCACCAGGCACCCCTGGGGCTGAGACTGGAAGGCAAAATGGCCAGAGCCAGGTGCCAGGCAGGAGCCCAGGCCCTGCGGCGGGCTCGTGGCTGGGGTGTCCCAGACGTGGCTAAACTGGAAGTACATGACTGCACGAGTGGTCAAGACTTACACAGCCTCTTAGGAGCCAGACACTGTTCTGGGCACTTGGGATACATTAGCAAATAAAACAGGCAAGAGCTGTGCCCTGGTGGAGCCTGGATTCTAGACAAGAAATAAACAATCTAATGAATAATTATCTGGGATGTTAGAAAGTGGTAAATGCTAGGAGGAAAAATAGGGCCTGGTAAAGGCATCAGGACTATCCAGGGGTGAGTGTCGCGTTGGAGGCATTAACGTGCCATGAGCTGAAACTGAAAGCCACAAGGCCCCCAAGTGCCACCCCCGACAGCATGGAGCATGGGCCGAGCCCCAGAGTGACCCGTGTCTAATGCAGCTGCTAGCGAAATGCACATTCCGAGTTACGGCTGCCTTCTGCAGTGCAGGGGCACTGCTGCCTGGGAAAAGCAGCTTTTGGGGATGGTGGGAATGCTTTCCAGCAAGAATCGGAGGAGAGAAGAGACAGCACACCTTAGCTTGCCAGGCTGCTGTGACAAACAGCATGCACTGGTTGGCTGCAGCAACGGGAATTTATGGGATCACGGGTTGGAGGCTGGAAATCCGGCACCAACGTGTCGGCCACCGGTGCTTTCTCCAGGGGTCGGTAACCTTCCGACGATGGCCGTCCTCCGTCCCTTGGCTTTTTCTGACCTCAGGCTTCTGTACATTGCATTGGAATTTCCTCTCTTTCTAAAGCCTCCACGAATGCTGATTATGGTCCCCCTAGATTCAATTTGGCCCTGTTGAAGCAGGATCTTTGAAGATCCTACTCACAAATGAGTGCATACCCTGACATCTTCTGAGGTCCTAGTTGCAAACGGGTTCACACCTCGAGGACTGGAGTTGGGATTTGAACTCAACACCGTGGTGTGAACCCCTCTCCCTGGTGACATTTTTGTGAAGGGAAGAAGGGGTGATAGCTAGAGGGGAAATGGGAGCCAATTTTTCAAAACAATTTTCCCCAGTGGGAGAAATAGCAACACGCTTGTCTGCTGATGGGGCCATGCAGTAAAAAACGGGAACTCGGTGGTGCAGGAGAGATGAGGAGAAATGGCGAACGACACCCTGGGGGAGGCAAGAGGAGAAGGGACCTAGCACGCCCCATGGGGGGCTGGCCCCAGGGAGGAGCACAGTGGGCCCCAGGGACTCAAGGCAAGGCTGCGCGGATGGGGACAGGCACCACTGCAGGTGTGAATGTGGGCCGGGAGCCAGGGGGTCTCTTTTGGTGGCTTTGGTTTGGTCGGTGACTTAGGAAGCAAGGAGGGCCTCCTCTGGAAATGGGGAGGGGAGGGGTGTTGGAGAATTGCAGACTAAGGAGGAAGCACGAAATGGTCTTGGAGAGTGGGAGGGTGAACAGAAGGAAAGATAATGGGTGGCTCCCAGGAAGCACTAAGAATGTGTGTGGCTTGTGGTCATGCCTGTAAAGCCGGCCACTCAACACAGCTGTGTGGCTTTTCTCCAGCCACATGTCCTCACGTGGAAGCAGGTGAGCTTTGGGGGGAAAGTTAGGTTTGACCAGGGCTGTGCTTTTGCCAAGCAAGAACAAAAAAACTAAGAGAAAGCAAGGGGGTTGAGGGTATATACGGGGTGGTAATTATAATAGACTATGAATTTAAGCCAGGTAAGAAGGGAAATGAGGCACGAAGGACTGGGGGACAGTGAAAGTGTGTTAGGGTTAATGGGTTGGAAGTCCCAGAGTTAGAGCTGGAGTATAGCAGGAGGTAGAGTATTTGCAATTGAGATTCTGGAGGGATTCCAGTTATTACAATGACAAAATCAAGGATAAGACCATGGCAATGAGTGGCTGAAGTATGGGGGAAAGCAAGACCTTCAGGAGACACGAGTTGAGGAAGTAAGAAACCAGTAGACTGAGACTGATTATTTATAATTGATACTCAAACCACCAAGAATTATGAAAAGAGTTATGTTAAAGAGGATGAAATGAAGAGCTAACTTCTTCTCTGAAATATTCTGTAAAAAATATGAAGTATACAGAAAAAAAAATTTGGGGGGGTCCAAACAGGTCTTTTTGATTAGGGCAGCAGAGACCTTCAAACCTTTGTCTTTTTGAGGGACACAGATGACTTTTTTGTAACATAGCAACTGGCCAACCCTTCTTAGCCTGTATTTCCAACTTTCTAGTCTGGATGAACTGGTCTTTGCTGGGAAAAGTTGCGTTAAATCTTTGCATGTGAATATGGCTCCATGATAGGAACTCCTTGCCCACTGGGAATTTAACCCTTTTCAATCTTTCTTGCTTCCTCTCTGTCTGAAGAAGAAACTGATTATTGAATATATCCAGAATTAACCTTAATAGGAAATATGAGGATATATCTGGGGGAAGGAGGTACAGCCTTTCTAGAGGACGTAAAAGCAGGTTCAAATGTCTATGAGAAACAGCCATTTTCCTGGATGGGAAAATTCAGTATTGTGAAGGTGTCAACCCTCCCAAAATTGAACAAAATTCAATGGAATTTCAGTCGAACTCTATGAGATTGTTCTGAAACTTAAGAAGTTGATTTTGAAGTTCATCTGAGAAAGTGAATAAGGGATGACAGCAAAGAAAATTTTGCAAAAGAAGCATGAGGAAAATTCGAACTACCAGATATCAAAACATGCTTTCAAGTAATAGCAAAATAAAGCAATAAAATGCTGGTGGAAAGGACAGTGAAATAGATGGAAGACAGACCTGTAAAGTAGTATTTGATGAAACTGGTATCTCAAATTAGTGGGGGAAGTATCTATCAAATAACTGTTGTCTATTTACTTAGGGAAAAAAAATTGAGCCCCTACATCATAATAGGCATAAAAATAAATTCCAGATAAAGATCTAAATATTTTTTAGTCATTCAATTTTATTGAGATTATTCACATACTATACAATCATTCAAAGTGTACAATTAGTTGTTCACAGGACCACTATATAGTTGTGCATTCATCACCACAATTAATTCTTTGTTCAATTTTAGAAGATTTTCATCACTTCAGAAATACCCCTTCCATTATTGACTCATAGTAACGGTATAGTATATTTGTTAGTGTTGATGAAAAAATGTTAAAATACTACTAACTGTAGTACATAGTTTGCAATAGGTACGTTTCTTCCCCTACATGCCCCTCTATTATTAACTTCTAGTTATAGTGTCATACATTTGTTCTAGTTCATGAAAGAAATTTCTAATATTTGTACAGTTACTCACGGACATTGTCCACCACAAGATTCACTGTTTTACACATTCCCGTGTTTTAACTTCCAACTTTCATTCTGGTAACATATTGACTCTAAACTTTCCCTTTCCACCACATTCACACACCATTCAGCACTTAGTTATTCTCACAGTAACGTGCTACCGTCACCTCTGTCCATTTCCAAATGCTTAAGTTCAACCTAGTTGAACATTCTGTTCATAATAAGCAACGACTTCCCATTTTTTAGCCTCATACTGTATCCTGGCAGCCTATATTTCATGTCTATGAGTTTACTTATTATAATTAGTTCCTATCAGTGAGATCATACAATATTTGTCCTTTTGTGTCTGACTTATTTCACTCAAAGTAGTGTCCTCAAGGTTAATCCATCAATCTGTTTTTTTTTTTAAGATGGTTTTGTTCATGCACCATACGTTCCATCCTAAGTAAACAATCGATGGTTCCCTGTATAGTCACACAATTAAGCATTCACTATCACCACCACTTTCTATATAAGGACATTTCTATTTCTTCCACAAAGAAAGAGGAAAAGTCAAAAAAGGTAGAGAGACAAAAGAAAAAGAAAAATGACAGCCAAAAAGCAAAAAAAAAGAAAAAAAAACAACAAAAAACCCAAGATAAAATTGAGATAAGTACAATAAAAGAGTCAGACAACATCACCAATGCCAAGAGTCCCATACCCCTCCCTCATGTCCCCCTCTTATAGGCATTTACCTTTGGTATATTGCCTTTGTTATGTTAAAGGAAGCATGATACAATATTCCTACTAACTTTAGACTCTAGTTTGCATTGATTGTATTTTTCCCCAATACCACCCCATTTTTAACACCTTGCAAGGTTGACATTCATTGTCAAAAACGTATTGTACATTTTATCACAATCATTGACCACTCTAGGTTTCCCTGAGTTACACAGTCCCAGTCTTTATCTTTTATCTTTTGTTCTGATGTCCCACATGCTCCTAATCTTCCTCTTTCAACCATACTCACAGTCATCTTTGTTTAGTATACTTACATTGTTGTGCTACTATCACCCAAAATTGTGTTCCAAACCTCTCACTCCTGTATTTTCATATCTGTCTGTAGTGTTCCCTTTAGTATTTTCCTGTAGAGCAGGTATCTTGTTCACAAACTCTCTCATTGTCTGTCAGAGAATATTTTAAACTTTCCCTCATATTTGAAGGACAGTTTTGCCAGATTTAGGATTCTTGGTAGGCAGTTTTTCTGTTTTAGTATCTTAAATATGTCATACTGCTGGCTTCTTGCCTCCACGGTTTCTACTGAGAAATCTGCAAATAGTCTTTTCAAGCTTCCTTTGTATGTGATAGATCACTTTTCTCTTGCTGCTTTCAGGATTCTATCTTTGTCTTTGATGTTTGATTATCTGATTATTAAGTGTCTTGGCATAGGCCTATTCAGATCTATTCTGTTCGGGGTATGCTGTGCTTCTTGGATCTGTAATTTTATGTCTTTCATAAGAGATGGGAAATTTTCAGTGATTATTTCCTCCATTATTGCTTCTGCCTGTTTTCCCTTCTCTTCTCCCTCTGGGACACCAATGACACATATATTCATGCCCTTCATGTTCTTGTTAAATTCCCTAAGATGTTGCTCATATTTTTCCATTCTTTTCCCTATCTGTTCTTTTGTATGTAGGATTTCAGGTGTCTTGTTCTCCAATTCCTGAATGTTTTCTTCTGCCTCTTGAAATCTGCTGTTGTATATCTCCATTGTGTTTTTCATCTCCTGTGTTGTGCCTTTCATTTCCATAGGTTCTGTCAGTTGTTTTTTCAAACTTTCAAGTTCTTCCTTATGTTTGCCCAATGTTTTCTTTATATCCTTCATCTCTTTTGCCATATCTTCCCTAAACTTGTTGAATTGATTTAGCATTAGTTGTTTCAATTCCTCCATCTCAGTTGAAGTGTAAGTTTGTTCCTTTGACTAGGCCATATCTTCATTTTTCCTAGTGGGATTTGTGGTTTTCTATTGTCTAAGCATCTGGTTTCCTTGATTACCCCAATCAGATTTTCCCAGACAAGAACAGGCTCAGGTCCCAGAAGGGGGTTGTATTCAGTACTAGGTTTCCCTGAGAGTGTGTCTTAGAAGATTGGCAGACTTTTGTGTGAGGTCTTTATCTGCTGTGCTTTTCCTAACCTGCCCAGCAGGTGGTGCCTGTCAGCCTGTCGCTCCCCACTTGTGTAAAGAGGTGTGGCCCCTTTAATTCTCAGCTTAAGTTGTCTCTGGTTTGATTATTTTCCCTCAGGCCCTGGGGTCTGAGTTCTGAAGGGTGGGCAGGCACTGGAGCTGGGCCCCATCTCCCTTCTCTTAGGGAAGATACACCCCCTAGGGAGTTATCTTCCGTACTTGAATTACTCCTTTGTCTCTGACTCTGTTAACTCCACCCCTGCCTGGGTCAGAGCACTGAGAACTGAAAATGCCTGAGGATTTCTCCACTGAGCCACTTAGATTGAGAGAGAAAAAAAAGGGAAAGAAAGCCCCTTTTCAGAGCCAGTTCTTGGGCCTCCAGTTTTGCCTATTGGCCAGAGATAGTACCCAGTTTTCTGTGCTCCTTTTCTTGGAACACAGGCTTTTTCAAGTATTCTAAGCATAACCATCTCCAAAATCCTCTGTATTTTTTTCCCATCAGCTCCACCTCCTCTCCACTGGGAGCAACCTCAGGGTACTTTGCTGCTTGTTAGGGGTTTGTCTGTGTTTGTAGCTTGTATTTGGCAGTCCACATTTGTTAATTAAAACCACAGTTGGAGCTAGGTTGAGCTGTATTCACTTGCTCCCATCAGGAATCATTGCTCTCTCCCACAGCAAAGTTTTGCAGCTCAGCCTGCCGTGGGAGGTGGGGGCTCCTGGCGCAGTTCCGCAGTTTGTACTTAACAGCTTTTATGCTGCAATATCAGCCATTCCACCCATTCCAGGCTGGTGTACGATGTGTGGACAGTCACAGCTTCCCCCCAGCAGTTGTTCCAGACTATTTACTAGTTGTTCCTGGCTATTTACTCTCTATGCTGCCATCTTGCCCTGCCTCTCAAGATTTAAATATTTTTAAAGTAACTACTAGAAAAAAATAAAGGAGAGCATGTTAGTAACCATAGAGTGAACAAAAGTCTTTTGCAAAAGCACAACTCTAAATCCAGAAGTCCAGAAAAGATTAACAAACAGATTTGACTACAACAAAACTTGAGGAAAATTTCTGCGCCATAAAAGATAAAAGTTTAAAAACTTCTAGGGTGGGAAAAAATGTATTTATTTATGTTTTTGTTTATTAATAACCACATAGCCTAAAAGAGGATTTGGAGAAAGTTACAGCAATGAAAATAGAAGATCCTATATGAATGAAGGTAAAGTTAAATATATATATATTTTTATACATATACATATACATATATACACACACATATACACATACACACACACACACACACACACACACACACATGGTGTCCAGTGTTTGGTCAAGCAAGCACTGGTCTGATTGTGACCGTGAGGGTATTTCATGGATTTAATCAGCGGTCAGTTGATTGCATCTACAATCAACAAAGGAGATCACCTTCAGCAATGAGAGGAATTTTCTCATCTAATCAGTTGGAGGCCTAAAGGGGGAAACTGAGGATTTCAGCAGTCTGAAAGAAGAATTTTTCACTCTCCTCCAGCCAGCCAGCTGGGGAAATCCAGCTTCGCTGCAGCTATGTCTCATCTCCACCTCAACACTGGCTCCCCTCTACCCCTTCCCCAGATGGCCAGAGGTCCCCACATGGGCTTCCCGTCATGTGACAGCACTGTGGGTGTCACAACTCCACCCCCCAAGGGGACACCCCTTAGGCTCTCTCCCACCCCCACCCACCCCACACCTTCCAGACCAGCACGGTTTAGGGTCTGCTTTCTGCAGGAGTAGTGAGCTGAGCTGTCTCCGTAGTTCTCTCTCAGCTCCTGCTCTGGTTTTATAAATAAGTTCTTTATTTTAATTATGAGCCTGCACAGTGGAAGTAGACCATTTAAAGAGGAGAATCTGAAATCACTTTTTCTGAACTGGATGAAATCAACAAGTAGCCATTTCCAAGACTGTTCCTCCAATTGAATATGGACATGACAAAGAGCATTCATCAGATACCCCCCCTGAGCTTGTTGTCTTAGTGTCTGAAGATCGTGTTTTGTTTTTACGTTTTTTCCATAGTTACGAGGATCCTGACAAGTGCCTGATTCTCTACGGCGATGACCAGGTGGGTGTGGGGGGCAGGGGCTGTGGGGGGTGGGAGAGAGGGGTGGGTGCTGATTCAGGGGCCCAAGACCATCTGCCCTCCTTTCAGGGATCCCGAGGGGGAGGAAACAGGGTGGAAGCATCTGTGTCTCAGAGCTGAGACTAAATGAAGATGAAAATGGAAAAGGAAGTAGAGATTTATGTGAAATAATGACGCTGATGGACTGCTCGCTCTCCTGCCTGGCGCTGTTCTTAGTGCTTTGCATTTCATCCTCACCTTGCCACTTATGGAAGTGGGGAAACTGAGGCACAGAACAGGGAAACCATTTGCCCAAGACTATTCGCTGCTATGTTGTGGCCAAGCTGGGATTTGCACCCAGACAGCTTGACCTGAGTCTGTGCACTGGTGCTCAAGGAAAACAGCAAAAGGATGCTCCAGGTAAACGTATGAAGAAATGCAGCTGGGAGGGAAGGGCCTCTCTTGAAAGAAGTAAAGCCAGAACATGGCAAAATGGCCCAGGGTCACCTCCTTTGGGTAGAATCGGTTCTTACTAAGCCAGGCCAGCGGGGAGGCGTCCTCTCGCTGAGTTTACTTCACGACAAGCGATGGGGCTTGAATGCAGTGCGAGGGAAGCACTAGTGACCTGGAAGGTGCAATGTCCCAGCATCTTTTTGAAAAGCGGGTTTGGCCTGGGCGAGCCTGAGCATCTGGGTACCAGATTCCTCAGTCAAGGACGCAGACAGAGGAAGAACCAGAAAGAAGCGCGTAGACATTGAAATCCATCTGGTCCCAATTCCTAATTTTGCAGAGGAATTGCTTTCCTCCCCACTTTCCCTAGAGCCTTTTTAACGCAGATATTTTAAAACGCGAGGAGCATGGGAGAGGCCAGGCGGGCACTCCAGCCTCCAGCCCAGAGGCCACGACTGGTGGGAGCAGGGAATGGCCTGCGCACTGCACACCTCCAGGGGGCGCCACTCACGCAGACTGCGGCGTGAACGGTGCCCCCCAAAGGGACCCTGGCATAGGGACGAGAGGGAAGGGGGAGCCCGCTTTGGTGGGTTACCATCCCGGGTGCCTGGGGGGTCGCTGCCTCTGCACCGGGCTGCACCCCGGGGCCGGGGCCGCTTGGAGACCCGGGGCGCCGAGCAGCCCAGGAGGCCACGCCGCCCTGCGCATCGGAACTCACGTTCATTGGTAAAAATGCAAATAGTTCCTTGCACGTCGTCCTTCGCCCGCTCCTGTCCCCGCTCCGGCTCCGCTCACTTGGGTGGGCGCCGGGCACGCTCCAGGTGCGCAGCCCCACCTCGGCGCCCGCCCGGGGAGACGCGGTCGCGCACTGCCCCCTGATGGCCACCAGGAGAAGCAGCCAGTTGGTGTTTTCAGTTCTTTGCAAATCGGGTTTTAGTTCAGGAAGAGTTTGAGCTTGGGCTGCATTCATCTTTGTTGCCTGTGGTGCCGGAGCCTCTTAATTAACAGTCCCGTAACGGGATAAATGTCAATCAAGAGGTGCCTCTCAGAAGAATTATATTCGAATGTTAAAAAGTCAAGACATTTGCAAGCGTTTAAATGGCTTCATTTGATGCCCATTTTAAAAAATCAAATTTTCTTTAGGCTGCAAAAAGGCTTAGAGTGAAAGTAGCATGAAAGAACTCATGCTGCCATCTAGCAAAGCTGCAGGCTGTGCCTGAGAAAGAAATAAGCATGTTATTTATAAACAGGAGTGTTCCCTTGTCACCTCATCTGTCGTCTCACTGTCCCTTGGCAACCTCCAAGGTTTTCATGATTTGCATAATTCTTGATTGTCACATATTCCCGGAATGATATACGGACAAAGGGAAGGGGGCCTGGGTGCTTCACCCTCATACTTCAAAAGCTGTTTCGTAGTCTGACTGGCCCCAGAGTCGTGCACTTACTGGTGATTTGGGAATATCCGTCCCTCACAGCGTACTAAGAAGGCTGGTTCTGAGGACACTTGACACATTCACTTTTACACCTGTTCTGAGCTCGGTCCTCATTGCCAGGACTTGAGCAAATCCGGAGTGAAGCCCAAGTCCAGTGACTCCATCGACCTCCCCTTGAGGTGTATTGGAGACCCTGGAATGAGTCCTCCCACACCCGGCCCCCTTGCCTCGAGGACCTCACCCCAAATATCCAGGCTGACCACGCCACACATGAGGAGTGCTTTCTCACCCCTGTGCCTAGAGTGGACCCAGTTCCGAACCAGCCTTGGGAGAATTGGGAAGATGGCCCCTCTGTGGATTGGGTGAGGATGCCGGGTTCTGGAATGGAATCTGGAACAGACTGGAGCAGGGAATCCTGCAGCATCCCCTCTGGAGCAGCCCTGTCATTTGTCAGTGCGTTGATTTCTGGCTGATCATAGGACAGACTTAGCCCTGGCAACAGGAAACTTCCAAGAGAGGGAAATGTCGGTGAGGAAACTTTGGTATGTCAGTGACAGAACAGAAGTCAAAATTTTCCACCCTGTGTAGGTCAGAGATCGCAGTAGGGGAAGCGCTTTGGAGTTCGTCCCGAGCACACTGGAGTTTTCCCCAGAATGTCACAGGAAGTGTTGGTGATTCAGCAGGTTAAAGGTTTCCTCCACAGTCAGAGATAAATGGAAGTTGCTGCCAAATGGGTAAGGTGAGGGGCCAACTGGCCCAGCAGGTTTGGGGGGCAGGGCAGAAAGCTCTGCTTGCAAACAGGTCAGAACTTTCCGGCCACAAGACAAAACGGCTGCTGAAGTACACTGATACTTTCACCTGGGGAA
Organism: Bradypus variegatus; assembly: GCA_004027775.1. NCBI lineage: Eukaryota > Metazoa > Chordata > Mammalia > Pilosa > Bradypodidae > Bradypus > Bradypus variegatus. Next base: position 15,582 of record PVKY010005060.1, read on the forward strand.
ATTTTTAGAGAAATAATAAAAATAAAATAGGCTTGGAGGTTCAACTTGCCCAAGAGAAACAGGCCAGTAGAACTGGCTGCCAGTAGCTCAGTGAGGTCCTGCTTCAGGACAGTTGGCCTAATCCCGTAAGACTTGGGCCACTGAGCGGCTCCATTTTGCTGACCTGGGACTTGAAAAATCTGTTGGCCAATGAGACTGGAAGCAAGTGGTCATCTTGTCTACCCCCAGCCTCTGCAGCCAGTATCTTTGAATCACCCTCAATTTCCTCCAGCCAGAACTGAATTTAAGAGCTAGGGGCAGGCAGAAGGAAAGGCAGAGTGAGGTCATGGCTGAAAGCTGAGAATATTCTTCCATCTACCTCGGGGATTTTACAACCTAACTAGGAAAATCAAGATGGGATGTAGGTGAAATGATTTTTAAATGTGCCTAAGAAAAACACGTAGACCACAACCAGTATTTCTGCTTTCTGACCTTCTACCATTGCCTGATCCTACTGAGACCTGCTGTAGGCACAGGGTGCAGGGAGAGCTGCTCTTCCAAGGCAGTGTGAGAAGCGGCTCTCCTTGTTCCTCACCATCTCCAGCTGGTCTCCAGCCAGGCCGCCTCATTGGTGATACTGAGCATGTTTTATACGAGGGTTTCAAAGCTGCTGCTGCAGGGCCATAACTGGCCTTTCATGTCTCCGTCTAGACAGATGCATGATTGAATAAAAGCTTCTTCCAAGCCTGGCATTGCGTTGGCCATCTGGACGGTAGCCAAGTGCTCATTTAGCAAATTGCTCTGTTTCCCTGCAACTGCTGGGTCTCAGCATTTATGCGACCAAGACGCACCGCCTGGCTCCTCTGCCTGCACTTATCTGAGCCTTGGAACTTAAAAAGGCTGTTAATGCATGACACGACACTTGACCCGCGGGATTTCCAAGCTGAGGGGGCGCATCCATCTTGGGCTGGGTCGTCCTTTCCTCAAAAGCAAGGGCATGTTGCCCCTGCTCCACCGGCACCCAGCCCTGCAGTGCTGCAAAAATCACCCTTTGGAAAGATGTTCGAAGACCTGGCGGGCAGCGGGTGGTGATTGGGTGCTGACCCTGACACTTGGAGGGGGCCTCAGCTCTCAGGTCTCCGCGGACAGGAGGGTAGTGTTTGCAGCGTGGAAGCTCTCTCCATTTGGAAAGACGGATTGCAATCGTTAGCAGATAATGTCAACAAAGCCCTTGTGATGATTTGAATGAGAGTTGGAAGCAGAATGATATCAGAATAGCAATGAGCTCTCAGGCTTTTACCCTGGTTTTTTTCTTTTTTTCCAAAGCAAATGGAAGACAAAGAACCCCTCAAGATGAAGCGGTTTATGGTCAGGATGTTTCTTTGGGCCTGATGCTGATTATTATGAGGGCAGATAACCCTGGAAGGACAGCTGCTTTCTTAAACTGCTGGGCTCACTTGGAGTCACAGTCTCATTTAGGTCTGGAAACCAGAAGCCAAAACCAGTGAGTGCTTATTAAATAAATATCCTGTGCCCAGCCCATAGCTAGGTCCATCGGAAAAGAATTGATCTTTGCCCCTGAATCCTTTTGGGGGACAAAAAGAAACAAACACAAGAGTGCTTGGCGAGGACAACAGGAAGCCATGTCACACTTCTTGGATTCAAATTCCAGATGCAACTTTGGGCAAATTCACCTTCTGGAACTCAGTTTCCTCTCTGCAGTAAAGGTGGACACTTACCTCTTGTAGCTATTTCTAGGAGTGATTGAGTCAGTCCTTGTACATGATAAGAACTTAACAAACCCTGCTGATGACAGGAACAGGATGCTATGATCCTGCAATTCAGAGAACGTAAAGAACATTTTGGCCTGGGGCAAGCAGAGCAATTTTTATGGGTCAGCTAGATCCTGAAGGAAATGTAAAATCTGGGTAGAGAAAGGATATCTGGAGGAGGAATCAGTGTGTGCGAGACACGGCGCTGGTGGGCAGCGTAGGGCGTGGGCAGCTGGTAGACCCAAGCAGGGCTCCCGGCTTCAGGCTCAGAGGTGAATGAATGAGGGCCACTGACTGAGGACCTTGAAGTGAGGCTAAGGGTTTACACCTCGTGTGGCTGATGACAGGGAACTGCTATAGTTTCTTCTGCAGGACAGCAGTAGAGCAAGAAACATGGGTTACGGAAACTTACCTGGAGCTGCTGATCTGTACAGTTCACAGAAGGGACATGAGGCTTGGAGGTGGATTCCCAGGCCAGGCCTATTCCAGGCCTGATGGAACGAGGGGTTGAGTGGAGGGGCCGTGGGAGGCACAGGATGGGATGGAGCTGGCATTTCCTCCCCGTTCTTGACGGACCCATAAACACTGATGCCCCATAAACAGTGGACACGACGGAGAAGGGCAGGGAAAGGGACCCCAGTGTGCAGAGCATCTTTTCCTGGCCAGACACTGGGCTCGAAGCTTTCACAGCCATTCTAGTTTCTCCAGCTTCAAGCGTAGCACCCTGTGTGACCAAGGGCATGGCCAGATCTGGAGGGAAA
>PVKY010005061.1:0-18104 GCA_004027775.1 Bradypus variegatus
CAGCAGGAGGGGAGATTCTTCCTCTGGCCCAAGGCAGGCAGCAAGGGCAAGTACAAAGCAGAATCTCACCCTTAGTCACGGGACCCAGCGCTGAGGGTGTGCTGATCCTTGGAAAACTGACACCCGCCTTTGATCTCCCTCATTTGCTCTTCAACACGCATCGTGACTATACCTTGGCTTTCCACTGTCCAAGAGATATCTGGGACACAGTGCCCCTCAGCTGCAGGGTACCTCCCTGGGAGTTATTCCCTCATCAACCTCCTATCCCACTCTCCCCTTCGTACAAGTGTGTTTGGAAAAGCTTTCTTTTGTGATGGTGGGGAGGGGTGGTGGAGGGTGGGGGGCCAGCTAAGGAGCATGGCAGGAATCTGGGAACCCATCATCGGCTGCCCCAGCTCTCTAGCTTTCTGTCTTACCTCCCCCAGAGCAATCTCCCCTGTCTACCCCCACACTTCCAGCATCTCATCTTCCTCCAGGAGACCGCAGGGGCCCATCCACCTTGCAGTGTCCCTGTCCCTTTCAGCTTCCCTGCAGGAGAAAGGGAACAGCTGTCCTGGATCCTGGCCAGCCAGGTGCCAGCCAGCAGTCGGTCAGTCCTGCTCAGTGCTTCTGGCTGCTGGTGCTCCCCCTGGGAGCCCAGCTGTACAGAGGGAAAGTGAGGGAAGGGGCAGAGATTTGCCCCAGGTGGCAGAAGAGTGGCAGGCTCTTGGAGTCAAGCCTCTTAGACTTGGGGCAGGGACAGGAACTGGGAGAGGAGGGCAGGGAGACCCTGGGCTCCTCCTCCTTTCACCACTCTTTAGCAGAACACAGGAAGACTCCAGAAAGGTGACCTTCAGGGTGTGTGTGGGGGGAGCTGCTCTGATGGTGGACCCTCCTGGGGCTTCAGCTGTCCTGCCTCCAGCCTGAGCAGCAAATGATGAAGGTTGGGGGGATGGGGCAGAGGTAGCCCTGAGGTGGCTGGGGCCTGAGCAGGCAGGCCCTCGGCCCTCTGTTCCAGGCAACGGCACGGTTGGTACAGACTGTGGCAAGGGGATTTATGAGCCCAGGCGCGGGGCTGGGCTGTAAATGTCGTTCTGCTAGAGAGGCTGTAAGTCTGCCTCGCTCCTGCAGCAGTGTGGGGGTGGAGAGGTGGGATGGGGTTCACCACTGAGGGCTGGGGTGAATCCTGACACGGGAAGGGAGTGGGGAGACCCAGTCAGGGCAGTCCCTCTAGGGCCCTTGGGAGGGTCAGCAGGGAGGTACGGAGGGCCTGGTGAGCTGTCTCTGCCTCCCAGTGCTGGGCTCCCGATGGGGCAAGGAGAGACGGACACTCAGGAAGCTTCTCCCCGACCCAACTCTGGGTGCTGCTGAGGGGCAGCCACATGCTCCCACCCCTGCTCCCTGTGCCCTTGAATTGTCCCTGAAGAGATCTGGGGCCTGGCAGCGGAGGGGATGAAGGTTTACTGTGCATGCGTCCCTCCTCTTTACGAGGCCGTATTTTTTAACGAGCTATGTAAATGTCTGCTAGTCAGCAAGCAAAGTCAGGCCTCCAGCTGCCCCCCTCCTCTGTGTCTGGGTGTCCCTCTGGACCGGTCTGACCTTGTGTTTCCTGGAGGGAGGTTTTCCGGGCATGGGTGGTCACTTCCCTGTGGCCCCCCAGTTCGGCTGAGTCAGAGCTGATGCCCTGATTCATGACTTTGCACCTGTCCTTCCCTGTTATGTACCTCAGTTTCCTCATCTGCAAAATGGGAGCACACAAGGAGCATTTTGTGCTTTCTGAGGTGCCACCACTTAACTGTGCAACTTCAGGGAGTGGCTCAGCCTCTCTGAGCCTTGTGTTTCTCATCATCAAAACAGGGAGACTGTCACTTTCATCATTACCACTGAGCAGAGCTCAGGACCCTGGGATCTGGGAGGCCCCAACAGTGGATCTGTCTCCTGCCTGGCTTTCTCTTTCTTCCACCTCCAGTTTCCGCCTCCTGCTCTTGTTCTTCCAGAACATGCTGCTGATCCATCCCAGGATTGCTGTCTCCACGGAGGTATGTCACAGCCCAGGCCAGGAGTGAGGGGGTGGGGATGGAACTGGTTGGGGAGGGGTGCAGGGAAAGCCAGGCCCTGGTCCCTGTTGGGGCCACACCTGGGGCCTGAGGGCTGGAGTGTGAAGCTGCTGGGAGGTGAGGGTCTGGGGCTGAAGACACTGGAGGTCTGTTTCTCAGCCTCTGTCATCGGGCTCCCCCAAAGACCCTACTTGGCCTTCCCAGACACCAGCACCATCACTTGGCATGATGACAGCCTGGGCTGGGGATTCAGAAAGAGCCATAATAGGTTTATGGGGCAGCTGTAAAACCCTTTACGGGCTGGGCAATCAGCTTCCTCAGGGCAGAGCTCCTAGGGGAGGGCTCTGTCCTCCCAGCACTGCTCTACATGGCCACTGCTTTCAGACTCTTGCTAGGTAGTCCCCAGTTGCCCAGCAGGCACCAGGACCAGGTTGCCACATCCTCAGAACAGATACTGAGCCTTGTACATTCTGCCCTGGTCTCTGGGCCCAGCTAGATGCCAGGTGGGTGGGAGCCACGTGGGGGAATTGACTGGCAGAAGCCCCCCCACCTGCTCACCCACCTGTGCCATAGCACACTCCCCACCACCAACTTACCCCATCCCCCCAGGGAAGGAGGCCTGGGAGGCGATGTGTGATGTGGCTGTGCTCGCTTCATAGATGAGAAGCCTGAGTCCAGAGTGGTTAGAAGGCAGGGGACCAGCTGGTGCTTTTTCTGCTGCGTAGTGCTGGCTGCCTCAGTATGTCTTCTTCAACGCTGACCAGCCGGGGCCCAGGCAGCCACTTCTGTCCCCTGAGCTTCAGTGTTCTCATTCAGAAGTGAGCATATTAGGGCCCCCTCAGGGTAGGCCCAGGTGAAGCATCTGGCCTGGTGCCTGGCACAAGCCCTGGATAAAGAGTAGCTATTACCATTATTGCTATATTTTCCCCTGTACTCACTGCTTCCTACTTCTGCTTACTGTGGAAATGACACTGGACCAGAGGGCAGCAAACTTGGGTTCAAATCCTGGCTCTTTACTTACCAGATGTAGATCCTTGGTCCAGTCACCACCGCTCTCTGAGGCCCCTACTTCTGGGTCAATTAGAGAGGTGTGTGTACCAAAGAGTAGCCCCTAAAAGGAAACTGGCACTGCAGAAGTCACGGTGCAGGGTTATTTCCAAAGGTGGCTGAAAAAACCCTCCCAGCTCTTCCCATCAGGGGCTGGGGCCATCCTGCCTCCCCTTGAATCTGGGCAGGTTTGTGCCTTGCCTTGATGAGCAGCACGGAGCAAAAGTGATGTCTGGCCTGGACCTCAAGGGACCTGGCAGCTCCCTTCCTCATCATCTTGGAGTCCTGAACCAACATAAAGAAGTCCAGGTAGGCTGCTGGGGAGACTGAGTGGAGAGAGGGAAGCCAGCTGGTCTCCAGCCCAGGCAGCCATCCCAGCTGAAGAAAGAGACATGGCCCAAAGCCACCGTGGGTTTTTCAGGTCCAGTTGACACCATGCAGAACGGGGATGAGCTGTCCCCACCAAGTTCCTGCCCAAATTGCAGAATTGGGACTTGGGAACAAGTAAAAGGATGTTTTAAACCACTAAGTTTTGGGGCAGTTGTTAGGCAGGAATAGTAATTTATACAGCCCCCTAATCCTTATGCACCATCTTTACCCAAACAGATTTGTACAGGGTTGAGCCTTTTGGCTACCGCTGACTGGATGAAGGGGATGGGCACCTGGCTTAGAGGCAGCCAGTCAGAGGCTGGTAGGTGACCAATCAGATTCTTTCTCCAGAGAATATGCATGAAGAGATCAGAGACTATAGTAAGTCAGACTATGCAGGGGTTTGGAGCTGGGGTTCCCAGATGGGAGTTGGGGGTGATTTTCAGTCCTGCACAGGCTGTCATATCATCAGAGGATACCAAGCTGGGGAGAGAAGCTGCAAAGGCAAGAGACCATGGAACCAGGTTCTGAGGGTGCCGTAAATTGATCTGTGTGGTCCCTACTCCTTCTACCTCATGAACTCTAACTTCAGGCCTCTAGAGGCCCCAGGCCCAAGCTGGCAACAGAACTCCCTGGACATTTGAGCTCCTGCCTGGAGTCTACACTGTTCCTCTGACCCCTTCTTTCATGCTCCCTGTGACCTCCATTGCCCCCAAACACATACCCAGGACATGGCCACTCTCTGTCCTGGGCAACAGTGGTAGCAGCCCCAAAGTCTGCTCTCATCCACCTCCCAGAGCCTTGAGGCCTTCAGATTTGATTTCCCTCTCCAGGTGGAGGTCCAGCTCCTTTGGATCCCCTTGTGTCCTTTATACATCCCTTGAATCCAACCACTACCTTCCCTGTCTATAAAGATGTCATGCCAGTAAGAAAAATCGTTAGTGTACCCCAACAAAGTGTCAGACACTATATAGGTAAGCACTTTACAACAGTCTTCAATCTTCCCAAATACCCCAAAACATAGGATTTCTTAACCCCATTTTGCAGATTAGTCTCAGTGGTAGAGATGGGATTTGCCTGATCTCAAAGTCCATGCTCCATCTGCCACTCTGCTGTGTGACCCTAGACAGGTCATTCACCTCTCTGAGCCTCATATTCTCATTGCAAGGGGGTGAAACAGGTGGGATCTCATTGCAAGGGGTAAAACGGGGTGCTTGCTGCTCCCCTCTACTACTTACCCTCATGGATGCCCTCCATGGCTGGGTCCACTTGCTCATCTGGATAGGCTCCCAATCCTCTCCCTCTTTCTCTTTAAGGCATGAATGTCTCATTGCGTAGCTGGCCTGGAGACTGCTTCTGGTCTTGGCCTCCAGAAAGCAGGCTGGACTCTCAGGATTCAATATCTTGCCTTTTGCTCAACAGCTTAGCTCCAGCCTCACCTTTTTGACCAAGGCTGAAGGGTGGGCAGAGCAGCCAACTCCCCACAGGGCTTGAGGTGGCAGGATATCCTGACTCCACAACCCCATGGGGCCTGAGATAGACTGGGGCCACCAGGATCACCTCTGGGTTCTGGCTTCCAGCTGTGCATGTGCCTAGATGGGGCAAATGTGGTCCTCCTCTCCCCTTCAGAGGCTGGCATGCCATGGAGAAAGTAGCCTCTCCAGCCTGACTTCCCAGGATGTTCCTCCTTTAATCTGGCAGGGCTCTTAGCAGCAGTTGAGTTCATTACCCTCTGTGCCAGTTTGAATGTATTGTGTCCCCGAGAAAAAGCCATGTTCTTTGATGCAAACTTGTGGGGGCAGACATATTAATGGGGATTAAGCTGGAACGGTTGGATTAGGTTGTTTCCATGGAAATAAACCCCACCCAGCTGTGGGTGATAACTCTGATTGGATAGTTTCCATGGAGGTATGTCCCTGCCCATTCAGCATGGGCCTTGATTAGTTTACTGGAGCAGTATATAAGCTCAGACAGAAGGAGTGGGCTTGCTACAGCCAGGAGAGACACTTTGAAGAATGCACAGAAGCTGAGAGAGGAGCTGCAGATGAGAGACAGTTTGAAGACAGCCGTTGAAAGCAGATTCTTGCTCTGGAGAAGCTAAGAGAGGACAAATGCCTCAAGAGCAACCAAGAGTGACATTTTTGAGGAACTGCAGCCTAGAGAGGAACGTCCTGGGAGAAAGCCATTTTGAAACCAGCACTTGGAGCAGATGCCAGCCACATGGCTTCCCAGCTAACGGAGGTTTTCCAGACACCATTGGCCATCCTCCAGTGAAGGTACCCAATTGCTGATATGTTACCTTGGACACTTTATGGCCTTAAGACTGTAACTGTGTAACCAAATAACCCCCCCTTTATAAAAGCCAGTCCATCTCTGGTGTTTTGCATTCTGGCAGCATTAGCAAACTAGAACACCCTCCTTTACAGATGGAGAGACTGAGGCCAGAATGCCTCATCAGGTCCCACAGGTAGGAAAGGGCAGTGCCAGGACTGGAACCCGGGCCTCCTGACTCCTAGCCCAGGCTCTGCCAGCCCCCAGCCCCTGACACTCACATCACCTCCAAACTGCTTCTCTCCCCCATCTGAAAACAACCTAACAATTTTCTTGTGGCCTCACATTTCTTTAGGGGTCCAGTTCCCTCCCTGTAGCCAAGAATGAACTGGCCCCCTGATCCCCCTTCTCTTACCAGAACTTCGTGAAGCCTCAGGGATCCAAGTATCCCAGAGGGGTTAAGTGACAATCTCAGGGCTGCCTCTTGCAGTGGCTGACAATGCAGATGGGGGCTTCCAGGGCAGGAACAATGGAGAATCTGGGCTCTGGTCTTTCTCTGGAGGTGGGCATGCCTGTTGAGTTCTTGAATCCTCGATGCCACTGGGCTCTTGTTGTGTGCAGGCCACCCCTAGACCTGAGGACTCCTTTCCTGGTCTCTTGTGCTCCCAAAGGGGTGGCCACCTCTGAGAAGCCCCAAACCAAGGTTAGAAGGCTGCAGCTCTGGGAGTCTGGAATCAGGCCCCGGTCCTGTTACTTAGAAGCTGTGTGACTTTGGATAAGCCATCACCCTTTCTTGTCTTCAGCCTGTGCATCTGTGTGAGCTGGACTCAGTGAAGATCATCACCACCACCATTTGTAGACGACTTACTGAGTGCCAGGCACTGTCCCTACACTCTCTTATTCAATTGCCCTAATGACCAAATGGAGTAGGATTATCTTTATTTTGCAGATTAGTAGCATGAGGCTCAGAAGGATTATGTAACTATCTCACGCAGCTTAGTGTTACAGCTGGAACTCACTTGGACTTATCTCAAAACTCAGATCCTTATAACCACCAGCCTAGGCTGCCTCTTGGCACCCTCAACTTTTTCCATACCAATATTCCAGGATCCTGCTTGGAAAGGATCCTGTTTCTTCCCAGAGGATAAAACCACAGTCCAGAGGGCTTGAACCTTCCTCAGATCAGTCTTGCAGTGGTAGTTGAGAGATGGGGGCGAGGGCAGGCTAACCCAGCTATTGGCTGCAGACAGCGTCAGCCAGGGGCCAGGAGTGGAGCAGGCTCTCAGGTGGGCCTGGGATTGAATGGATGGATGGATGGATGGATGGATGGGTGGGTGGATAAGTGACTGGGTCCGAACTCCATGGCACATTCTGTTTGTCCTGCCACCCCACCAGAGGCTTGGGTTAGGAGGTGCTGGGCACACAGCTACCAAGTTCAGCTTGGGTGGGAAGTGAGAGTGAATCAGGGCTGGCCTGTGAGCCCCAGGAAGAGCCCTGATTGGGGGGAGCTGCATTCTGGAAGCTTCCTTTCGCCAGAGGCTGACCTCCCTCTTGCTCCCCCCACCCCCCACCCCCCGCAACCCCATTCAGCTGAGTCTTTGCCTGTAGGTTCCTGCATCGCTGGAGTTCCCTCTAGCCTGAGGGGTAATGACCAGGAGGGCCACTCTGGGGCCCAAGCTGGGATTGTACCCAAGGAGAAAAAACTTGGAGGGGAGAAGCCAGGCCCCCTGACCCTGGTGCCCCTCCCTGCCTGAGTGAGATGTGGGGGTCAGGGGGGACATATGGTCTGCTAGCTGAGCGAAGGCCCATTGATTCTGGAAAAGTTAGGGGGTGACCTACCTGACTCTTCACATTTCATGTCTGGGGGATCCCTTTCTAGGGTTGTATCAGAGCATCTAGGTTTGGTGTGAAGGGTGGGTGGGTGGGGGAGGCATGTAATCTGCCCCTCTTGGTCAGCTCATGTGCCAGGGGATCCCAGTCCCAAACCCAGAACCCTTCAAAGCCTGGGACACCCAGGACAGGCTCAGAGGATGGCCTGGGGGAAGACAGGGCAAATGGGGTTCAGAAGGTGCCAAGGGCAGTCCCAGAATTGCTCCCTCCAACCCCCACCGACTGGCACTCCTCATGGAAAGTGACATGCAGTAGCAACTCGAGAAATGCTTGCGGAAAGGTTGGTGAGAGCTGGTGGTCTTGGTTAGGCCCAGGCCAAAACAGGAGGTGACATCTGCCTGGATCCCCCCCCCCAACAAAGCAGAGGTGACAGAATCTCTGCTGCTCACCCCAGGCCTCAGGACCCCACCGTGGGTCTAGAGCTGCACTTCCCGACGTGGCTTCTGGCCACGCCCAGGCCGCTGTCCTAGGAAGATCCTCTGGAAGTCCCCGAGACTCCCTTCCCCTGGCACCGCCCAGACCTGCCCCCATGGAGGTCCCTTCAGCAGCCCCAGCCCCTGTAGTGAGATAAAAACGACCATAATGAGAACAGTCACCCACAGTGCACAGCGCTTTACAGGTTACAAAGTGTTTCACATATCATCTCATCGATTCCTCACAACAGCCCTGTGAGGTAGGCAGGGCAGGGAGTCATGTTCCCATTTGTACAGATGTGAAAACTGAGGCCCAAGGAGGGCCGGTGACCTGCTCAAGGCCACTCAGCGAGGCAGCAGCAGGGCTAGGACCAGAGCCAGGCCTCGGGCCTGCCTCGGTCCCGGCTCTCTCCACGGGCTGTGCTGACCTCCAGGAGGACCCGGCACCTTCCAGTCTCAGCCACACCCGACCCAGGCCCTGCCCCTGGCAGTGGAGCTGCCCGGCAGCCGGGAGAAGGCCTGTGCCCCACGGGGCAGCTCCGTACCCTCCACCTGCTCCCTGTGAACAGCCAGCCCAGAGCTGGGCCTGGACCTGCCACCCAGCCTGCAACTGGTGGCCACTGTGACAGGGTGGGTGGGCAGGTGGGGCTGGAACCTCCTTTCCTGTTTTCCTGAGCGATCCCTCCCCATAGGGGAAGAGAAGAGAAAGGAAGAATTGGTGAAGGAGGTGGCGGGGGAGGAGGAAGAGAAAAACAAGAAACCGAGTTGGAAGAGGGCCCTGGAGCAATCAGGACATCAAAAGTTTGCATTCCGACTAGCTATAGGAAATAGTCTTTTTTTTTTCTCTTTTTATTATTTCAAGTTTTCATAAAAATCCATAATTATTGAAACCCAAGTTACAGAGGAAGGTTGTAACCTTTTTAATTGAATTACTGACTGTGCTGCGTGTCGGTTCGTGGGCTTCCAACTCCAGTCTGTCAATGTGTGCCCCTGTGGAGGTGGGGTCCCCAGGCCTGGGCTTCGGAGGTCCTGGTAGAAATGGGGCAGGCGGTGAGGGCTGGCTGGCGGGGGTGCAGCAGGGCCGGGGTGGGAGGGAGAAAAAGAGTGTGCATGGAGGGGCAGGGAGGAGGCGGAAAGGACCAAAGACTGAGTGGGCAGCAGCCAGGCCCCTTCCCCTGCCCGGTGTGCCCGGGGGTCCCTGCGCCCCCCCACTCTGTCCTCATATCATCTTCATGTTGAACTTGCGGGGCGCGTCAGCAGAGCTGATGCCCGCGTCCGACTTGCGAGGCACGTACTCGATCTCGATGTTGTGCTTCGTGTTGCCCTTGCCCCGGCTCCACAGAAACAGCAGCACCAGGCAGAAGAGGACGACACCCAGGAAAGAGATGAAGCCCATGGTGGTGGCGATGATGAGGGTCTTGATGTCGAAGGGGAAAGGCACGGTGGCGCGGGTGCTGTTGGCCTCTCCCTCGCCCGGCTGGTTGGAGATGAAGGCGAAGGTCTTGTTGGGCTGATGGGGCCAGTCGGGCGAGTAGCTGCGGACGTGCAGGTGGGCGGGCATCGAGTCGTTGCCGCCCGCGTTGGCCGCGATGCACAGGTACGTGCCGTTGTCCTGTACCTGGGCATAGCGCACCTCCAGCGTGCCGTCGGGGAAGACCGTGAGCCGCCCATTGCTCTTTGCCGAGACCAGGTGCTTGCGGGGCGAGAGCCAGTGGATGGCGGGTGGCGGGTCACCGTCCGCCCGGCACACAAACTGCACCGTGTGGCCCTCATCCACAAACACCTGCTGGGCCTTGCGGTCCCGGATGCGAGCGCGGCGGCAGGTGAAGTAGTTGGGCAGGAGCACGTCGGGGAAGTCCTTGAACTCCTTGCCCTGGACGAACTCAGGCGTGGCGCACGTGGGCTGCTGGCGGTTGAAGTTGAGCCGCCAGCGGCGCCGGAACACCCACAGCAGCCGGCAGTCGCAGGCCAGCGGGTTGGAGTCCAGGATGAGGGTCTCTAGGTTACCCACCGAGTGGAAGGCCGACTCCTCCAGTGTGGTCAGCTGGTTGCCAGAGACATTGAGTACACGCAGGTAGTTGAGGCCGCGGAAGGCGTAGGGCTCTACCACGGCCAGCTGCCCGCCCACCAGCTGGATCTCCTGCAGCCGTAGCAGCTCATGCAACATGGAGCCCTCAATGGTGCTGATGGGGTTGTAGGAGAGGTTGAGGAAGCGGAGATAGACCAGATGGCGCACGGCCAGGTAGGGCACGGTGGTCAGATTGCAGTGGGTGATGGACAGGGACGTCAGGTTGAGGCCGTAGAGGCAGTTGGGGGTCATGGTGTCCAAGTAGGGCCAGAAGGAGATCTCCAGGACCTTGAGCCGGTAGAGCCTCTTGAAGGAGTAGTCCCGGATGGCGTTGATGTTGAGGTGCCGGAGCCGCAGGACGATGAGGCCGTGCAGGTGGGACAGTGCCTCGGTGGGGATGGAGGTCAGGTTGCACTTCTCCAGCGTCAACTGCTCCAGGCTGTTGAGGCCGCTGAAGGCGCGGTGGGAGATGTAGACAAGGTCATTGTCGCCAACCTCCAGAGACTTGAGGTTGTACAGGTCCTGGAACATGTAGTCCAGCAGGATGACAATCTTGTTCTCGCTGATGTCCAGCTTGGTCAGGTTGCTGAGGCCAGTGAAGACGCCCAGGGGGATGAGCTTCAGGCGATTGCTGCGGAGACCCAGTGTCCGGAGGTTGAAGAGGTTGTTGAAGGCGCCGGGCTCCACAGCACTCACGATGTTCTCATTGAGCTCCAGCTCCTCCAGGTGTGGGAAGCTGGCAAACTCGTCCTGGTTGAGGGTTTTGATGCGGTTCTTGCCCAGGTCCAGCAGGCGAGTCTCGGTGGGGATGCCCTCGGGCACCGCCACAAAGCGCTTGCGGTGGCAGAGCACGGCGCGGTCCTGGGCAGAGCACTCGCAGCGGGGTGGGCAGCCTGTGGCCGAGCCCGACAGTACCGAGCCCAGCACCAGCAGGAGGATGGGCTGCCAGCAGGCCAGGATGGGGCTGGGCATGCTCCTTACGCCCCCTGCCAGCATCCTCTTGCTCACCTGCAGCCAGGGACAAGCATAGGACAGAGGCGGCAGTTAGAGGGAAGTGTTTGGTTGGACCCTGCCCCGAGCCCCTTGTGCCCCATCGGGATGTCTTGGACCCAGATAGGAAGGTGGGGGTCTAGAGTAGCATGTGACACCTGCCTGGGACCCCACGGCAAGGTCCAGACACCCAGGCCAGAGGTCTTCCACCACCCCATGCTGCTTCCTCTTTGCCCCTTACCCTGCTCAGAGCCCACCCAAAGGAACCTCCCAGCATCCCCCTGGGTGGAGGGGGTTCAGGGAAGGGGTGGAGTCCCCTCAGAGAAGCCTGGTGTTGACACCATAGGCTACGTCTCCTTCCTTTACCTATGGGCAATGCAACTCTGGGCACACACCCTCCCTCCCTGAGCTTCATCCTCCCCCAGTGCTCAGCAGGTTTAAAGCCAGATCTGCTGAGCAGCCCTTGGAGCTCCCAGAGTGGATCAAAGGGCTCAAAGGTTGAGGCTCCTGGGAGCAACCTGGGAGAGGAGCGTGGTGGCCTGGGCAAAGGCTCCTCAAGCTGCTGGGATCCCCACCCTCCCAGCTTTTAGCCCTGAGCTTCCCCAGGCACAGATACCATGGCCCCCTCCCACCAGCAATGCAGCTGAGCTCCCTGACCCGAGAGTCCCTGGGCAGCCAGCAAACCCAACAGACTCCCAGTGGCACCTATTGGTGTTCAAGACTCTGATTCCAGATGGGGAGCCTAGATCAGGGGAGGGCACTCCCATCCAGAAAGCCGGGACCCAGCCCTGATGCCTCCCTCCACCCCTTCGTCTCCCCCTGCAATCCCACTGGGCCTCCCCGTGGAATCTCTCTCTCTGGCTCTTCCCTTTTCCATGTCTCAGCAGTGACCCCAGCTCAGGCTCCCGAGCTCAGGGACCAGGCTCTGTTTCCAGCTTCCTGGTCTTTGCTCCTGTAGTTATTTCCTCCAGCATTGCCCTTTCCCATCTCCAAGGCCTAACTTAATATCCACTGCTCTTGAGAAGTTCTCTCTCAGCCCCAATAGGAAGCGTGCTCACCCCAAAAGACCCCCTTCTCCAGCCTTCACTGGTCCATCTCTCAGGGTTCCTATCACCTTCCTCCTGTGCAGCTGGTCTGAGGGAGAAGCCAGGCAGACTCCCACTGCCTGGGAGAGCACGGGCAGCCTTGGAGGGGCTGGTCCTCGCCATGGCATAGAGGACCACGCAGGGCTCGGACGGCAGGAGGGGGCCCAGCTTGAGTACAGGCAGGAAGGAGGAGTGAGCAAGGGATGTGTGGGAGCTGGCTCCCCAAGGCTCTGTCCCATCCCTTGTTCAGAGGCTACTCGCTCCCACTTCTGCCCCAGCCACCCCTCCATCTCCTCCCACCCCTGGGTTCTGCAAGGAAATTGAGCCTGGTGCACAGGGTGGCTGGGAGGGCTGGTCCCGACCCTGACAGCTGCTGCGGCCTCCAAACCTCCAGGAGGTGGGGCAGATGGTGTCTGGGGGCCAAGCCACAGCCCTCTCGCTGCTGGCGGTAGGTGGCTCCATCCCTCCTCCTCTACCCCAGCCTCTGGCACCCCAGGTCTCTGCTGCAGTGCCCACCCACCCTACCCTCATGGCCCCGAGGGGAGCCTGCTGTGGGTCCCACTTCTCCACCCCAGCTCAGGTCCTTCTCCAACCCCTTCTGCTCCCTCCCCACATCTTCACACAACCCTTGCTTTCAAGGCCACAACATCTTGTCATCCATATTTCAACTCTTAAGGTGACTGAGTTCAGAGAGGTTGTGGCTGCCAAATGACACCCAGCCAGTAGAGGGGACAGATTTGGGCTGGGAGCCTTAGTCTGTTAGACTCCAAAGCCACGTACTTTCCAATGCTGCCTGTCTCCCAGGACTGACTGGCATTCCCTCGTTGCTGATCGACTAAGTAACTGATTAACCAGCAAGGGCTCTGGCTGTCACTGACATGTTATGGAATCTGTAAGGAGTTCTATCCCCAAGGGCTGCTTTGTCCACTCCCTGCCCCAGACCCTCTCACCCTCTCTCCAGACTCCTCTGTGGCTCAGCCTCCCCCCACCCCACCCCCAAAAGGCCATTTTCCACAGTCATACATGCTCCAGTGACCCACCAGAAAAGCAAACATCCTGACAGATGATCAATAAGCAATTGGACCAGCATCTGGGGCTGGCGTGGGTGTGAGGCTAGGGACCTCACAAGGTAAACAGGAGTTTTAGCACCAGTGGGCAGTGTGAGGGCTGCTGGCAAGGAGGCCAAGACCGTCATTTGGGGTGGTGGGATGTGATGGGGGAGAACGAGGACACAGGCCACCTCATGTCATACAGGCATGAAGCTGGCATGCAAGTCTCCATGACCTGGCTTCAACCTACCCATCATTGCCCCTCAGTGAGGCCACCCAGTTAGCCCCACCTTGCCCTGCACATTCCAACCCGTAAGCTGTTGCTCATGCAGTTCTCTTCTTTTGGAGAACTATCCCAGCCTTCTGTCCTGGCAGCCTTTTTGTTGCCTTCCACCCCAAAGGCCAACTCTCCAATAAAGCCATCCTGACCTAACTCAGTCAGAAGTTGTCTCTTGCACACAATACTGAATCATCTTATTCTTAGTAGTAACATTATGTAACTGATACGTAGAACACCTCATTCCAAAAAGGACTTGAGACTGATGGAAAAATTATGCTTCACGATGATAAAAAGATAAAGCTAAAGAAAGGAAGCCCAGCAGGAACAAATCCCACAAAGTCCAGCATAATGCCTAAAAGTGAGAGCTTCCCGGTGGCCTGAGCAAAGAGGGCTAGTGCTGCTCTTGTACCACATGTTTAATCCTGAGTCAGACAGTCCTGGGTTCATTTGTCTCAATTGCTAGACAGTGAGATCCCCACTGTATCTGCAGCCTCAGCCCGAGGTATGGTACAGAACCAACCCCCGTGATTGTTCTTTGAAAGGAAGTATGTGTGCATGAGTGAGTTTTTGCAGAGGTTGAAGCCCACCTTATGGGGTTGATTCTGGGACAAGCCCACTGAGCAATGGGAAACCTGGGGGATTCAAACAAGCTGGTCAGCCTTGCTCTACACGGCTGCTACCCCCGGGCCTGGCAATTAGATCTGCAGAGCAACAGACCACGCTCCAAAGGACCAGGCAGCTCCAGTAGGGCACATCCTCTGAATTGCTTCACTCCCTGCCTTTTATATATGACTGCCCTGAATGTTGGGGAAACTGAGTCCGGAGAAGCTAAGGTGCCTGCCCAAGCTGGCACAGCAAGAGCACAGCACGCTGGGCCTAGTCTCCAGATCTAACACCCCCACTGCAGCCCTGTCATCTAGGGATGCTGGCAGGGGCATGTCTGAGGGGGTCACCCAAACTGCTGGGTGGGCAGTGTGCCGCTCCTGCCATCCTGGCACCATTAATACTGCCGGTTACTTCTGCAATTGCCAAAGGGAGGTGTTTTATTCATTTAATCAGTGTTTTATTTTGGATCCTTGCCCCCTGAAGGGCTTCCCACAAGAGCAAGGGTTTAAAAATTGGAACAATAAAGAGAAAGGAAATACACATCAAAGGCAGGCAGGTGGGCAGGCAGCGGACAGCCAAGCCAGGGCCCAGGCTCAGACCCCAATGCCGACGAGTCCTTCCGAGTCCCACAGTGGTGGCAGGAAGCTGAGGCATGAGACCACCGCCGCAGAGGGCAAGCCCCAGGCTCTGAGTAGCCCCCACGTGGGGACAGACAGGCCACCTGCCACCACGCACACCCGCACTCATGTGCCGGGCAGAGGCGGCCTGCTCAAGCGCCACCCCACTGTGTGACCTGGGGCAAGTGCCTGTCCTCTCTGGCCTGTCCTCCCCAGTGCAGGGAGGGGCTGGATTCCAGGGTCCCTGAAGGAGCCAACAACAGAAACTGAACTTTCTCCTGCTGGAAAGTCAACATCCTCAAGACTGATTAGGAAATGAAGGAGAGTGGGGGCTCAGGCCCCAAATTGTGGTTCCAATGGGGCTGGAAGATCTATTTGGTGGCTCCAAGCTGGTGAGCTCCCCTGTCTGGGGCCTCACATGGGGCTGTGCTCCCAGGGGCTCAGGGTCGGAGAGGGTGACTGGTGGGGATGGAAGGGGCAGGGGATCACCTGAGGGAGGTCAGGGATCCCGGGACTGTAAAGTAGTGTCTGGAGACCCCTGAGGGCAGGGGCATGTCTCCTCTAACGAAACCAAGCCAGATCCACACAAGGGGTGGGTCTAATATTTGCATAACACCTGCAACAGGCCAGGCTTTGGGTTTTAACACACCATCTCAGGAATACCAGCATTCCACAGAGACACATTGTTCCCACTTTACAGAAGAGAAAAACTGAGGCTCTGAAAAGGAATTCACTTGCCCTAGGCCAAAAAGCAAGGAGATGACAAGGCTATGTTCCTCCTGACTGAGCTGCCTGCCCCAAGAGCTGCCTGGAATGAAGGGGGGCTTCTCTAGGATCCTGCAAGCCTTTCCAGGGGAGGGGCCAGCAGGCCAGGGCTGTGCCAGGGTGAGGCCCTCAGAGCTGAGAGAGGGCACCAGTTCTCAGATCACTGCATCCAGGTGTCCTGACCCCAAACCCAACCAAAGCCTTTGTCCAAATGTCGGAAAATGTTGACGCTGAATTTTCAGTGTTTTTCTACCATACTTTTTCCTGTATCTTCTGCTATCTATGCTAGAATCTTACCTAATTTGGGGTCAGCTGCAGCACAGGATGGAAGATTTAGTTATTTTAGGTTTCCAGCATCAATATTTCATGGCTCTCCCACTCAGGGTTCCTCAGGGATCTCAGGGATCCCCAGCACACACAGGCATGAGATCCCTGGCAAGGAGGTGTCCACCTGTTGGCTGAGGCCCATGATGCTCTGAGTGCCAGGGCCTCCGGATCCTGGCCAGCCTCCACTGCCGGCCGTGTGACCCGGGATGACCGTGCTGGGCTCAGCCTCCTCCCTGGGCAATGAAGCAGGTGTGCACCAGCTCAGCTCGCCCCAACACCCTCTGTGGGAGCCTAGGGCTGGGTGTGCAGCAGGAGGGAGCCAGGCGAGACAGCAGACCTGGGAAAGGAGACGGCATCTGCCTAGGACCTACCCAGGCCCATGGCCAGGAAGCAAACGGGAGCACAGGAGAGGTGAAAGGTGACAGAAACAGGGAGACAGAGCCACACAGAGAGAAAAACCAGATGGGAAGATGGCTGGTGACACAGGAGAGAGAGGGAGGGAAGAGAGATGGCAGAAAAGATAGAGGAGGTGGGAGGAAGGAGGGTGAGTGGGGCTGGGTGCAGGCCAGGGGGCGGGAGGCAGGAGGAGGTGAAGAGCTTGACCAGCAGATGCAGTTACCATTTCCTGAGCTCCTCCAGTGAGTCAGAGCCTGGGGCCAAGGTGGGTTTACTAGCCCCACTTCCAGGTGAGGAGGCTGACTCAGAGCCGGGGCAGGGGCACCCCAAAACAGACGCAGGACAAGGTCTGGACTCCTCCTGGCTCATCTTCCCTGCAACGCAGCCGGTCTGAGGTCCCTTTGCCTTCAGCTCCAGTGCATGGAGCCGTTGGATTCATTTCATGAAACAATAAAGCGTGTCAGCTTGGAAATGCACAGCTCACCTCAGGAGGCATCAGGGCCAGTGTGGCTAGGGGTGGGGTGGGGTGGGGTGGGGTAAGGGGGGGCAGCATGAGGCCTGCCCAGAAGGCACACTGGATCATTCCAGCCCACTCCAGCCCAGGCCCTTTCTACCACAACAATGGTCAACTATCCACTGCTCCACGCCTGGAGAACTCCTATGCAGCCTTTAAAACCCAATTCAAGGGACTCTTCTCCCAAGCACCTTTCCTCAGGTCCCCAGAAAGAAGCCCCTCCTGTGGGTCACCTCTGCATTTCAAGCGACCCTCGGCCTACCACTGCCTGGGTGTTTATCTGTGTCCCTCCCATGCCCCCATTGGAGCTTCTGCTGAGTTCCTGGCCTCCTTTCCCCAGACTGAAAGCCCCCAGCATAGGGCTAGGTCTAATTTAGCTCAATACCCCCAAGCCATGGGCAACCCCCAGGCTAAGGCCAGGCTGAGAAGGACAAGGCAGGGTGATGGGAGGTGGTGGTGTTGGTAAACACACCCCAAAAACCTCTGGCCCAGGCCAACAGAACTGGGTCCCTCAGGCTCACTCCAGCCACTCGTGGCCCTGGCTGTCTTAAAGGGGCAGAGAGCACCACCACACAGCGCGGGCCCAGCTCGCAAGAGCTACAGGAGTGGGACACACTCTAGCCTCCACCTCCTAGGCTCTTAAGGGCTTCCTAGGGGAGGCAGCAGAGGTGCCACCCAAGTTTGGACTAAAATACAAACAGATTTTCCACGGGCAAAGTAGGGGGTGTGGTGGCTGGGGGGCAGCATTTTAGGCAGAGGGAAGATCATCATGCTGTGGGGCTGGAGATGTTTATGTCCTGGTCAATCTGAGAGCCACTAGGGACTCCTAATTGCTTCTCTCCAACCCCAAATCCTGACCTCGGTGCCCAGATTCCTTTTAAAGACTCTCCATCTGGCTTTCTAAGGCTAATCCCCAAAGAAGTGTGAATAGCTGATAACGGTTTAAGGTGTGAGCTGCTCAAGGGGAAAACACTGGCCAGTTTATGCTGAGGGAGAGCCGCCTGCTGCCCTGGGGTGGGGGGTGTGGGTGACAGGGTCCCCGAGAGGATGGGTTTGGCTCCCAGGCTGAGCTTCTGGGCGACTGTGCGCCCCAGCGGGGAGCGGCCGGGCAGCAGGGCCGCATCTGTCTATCTCCTCTTTGGGTTGGTCTGCCCTCCCCTCTTCCCTTCTCCTCCTCCCTCAGCCGCCCCTCACTGGGAGAGAAAAACCAACCTGGAAGAAAATTGAGGTCGTGTCCTTTGTCGTGTATGAATTCTTTATTTTCCTCCAGCTCTTGGTTCTGGTAAAGGGTTCCTGGCCCCCTGGTGTGTGTGTGTGTGTGTGAGACAGAGAGAGAGAGAGAGAGACAGAGAGAGAGAGAGAGAGAGAGAGAGAGAGAGAG
>PVKY010005062.1:0-11154 GCA_004027775.1 Bradypus variegatus
GTAGAGAAAGCAGGCAAGTTCATAAATCACCAGGCAGGGGGACTGGGAACTAGTATAGATTAAGAATGTGCATGGATAAACAAAAGTGTTAAGCCATACACTCAGAAGAGTAGATGAAGGGAGCCAAGTGATCATAAAGCCCAAGAAATAAAGAAGATTGCAGCCTTATAAAGAAAGTGTAAGCAATTCACATGGGGAGAGTCTGCTCTGATTTATGCCGGCTGCAAAAGGAGGGCTTTGTCATGCCTAAAACAGATAGGATGCAGCACAGGCTCAAAGGGAAATCAAAGGAAAGGGCTGGAGGTTATCCACACCCTAGGCAGGGTCTATGGTGGATGTTCCCACCTAAGGAGGAGATGGCTATGCACATCCTGCAATTGCCCCACCTCTCCCTCTCACTCCACCTAATTTAATTGAAGCTTTGAGTGTGCTTAAGCCACTTTCATGCTGCACCAGGCATATTTATTGGAGAGCACTGATAGTATCATTGCAACACTTTATGTGCCTTTTATCTCCTCTCACTTTCCTCATCAAGCACTCAATAAACAGAATGAACTAATGGACTCCGGGGTGCCTAGCTCTTTACAGGCAAACGCTGAAGGCAGAGATGGGCTTCCACTGCCCACCCAGACAGGCTCCAGCCACCCCTGGCCTCCTTCCCAAGCTGGACACTTCCCTCTAACTCAGGTTATTCTTTTAGGAATTTGTCCAATTTCACTGTGAATGACAAAAATGATGAAGTTTATCCTGCTGCCTCAAGAGAGAGCTTGGAGTTTCTGTGCCTACTATTAATAATCTTGCCACACATTCAAATTCAGTTTTGCTTTTTTCAACTTCTTGTACACCTCCACAATTTTCTGCTTCACTTTAATGCACAATAAGTTGGAATCATATGAAGTTATATGACCTCACAGCCGCAGTTTCTTCACAGGTAAAGTGGAGATTACAATACTGGTAGTTTGAGGAAGTGTGAGGATGACTCTGGATCATACATGTAAAACACCTGGCACCGTGTCTGGCACATGGCAGACACTGATAATGGGTTGCTTTGGTCAAGGTTATTATTACTATTGTTATTAGATGAAGCTGAGTAGCCGTTACTAACCCAATCTAATCATCAGGCTGTCCCACATTAAGTGCAAGTTATAAAGTAGCTGCTATCTAGTCCACTAGACAGTGTATGTAAAATCATTTTGGTGCTCTTAGAAATTCATTATGCCAAATCCTTGCCCCTTGAGTCAAAAGACCACTGAGAACTGAATCTCAGGATGGCCAGGAGAAAGCTCACTCACTCTTCTCAGCTTCCCAACCATCCCAACACCTCCACAAGTCCCACTATCCCTATATCTTGATCTCCTTGCCCCTGAATTACAAATATTATATACTCTTCTGTTTAATCCACCTCAGGCTTTTTAAAAGTCTTTTTTTTTAATTCCTTTTGCCTCTAATTTACAAAGCTCTTCCTCCCAATATTGGAGCCAAGAATGGAATATAATACACTAACTGAGGCCTCCTTAATGAGGTCATGGAAAACGTTGTGTGTTTCCTCCCTTACAGGCTGCTGGGAATTCAGCAGCATTTTCTTTCCCCATGGGTTGCTGTCTAACCCCGTAAGGTTGAGTCTGACTTCCTCCCCTAGCACTTCCACCTCAGCCTGCCGTCTGTGTAAGTTCCTGGACACTGGATCTCACGTCTGATCTAAACCAGCCCCACCTGATCTTTATTCTCCTCCAGCAACACAGGCTGGAGGAGTGGATGGAGAGATCAGCAAAGACGCGACTCTCTTTCATCTTAGATTTTTATGTTCATGCCATGTCTTTTTACTACTGAGGGAAGCAAAGTATCTTGCTAGCACGTGTTCTAAGTGTACAGATGTGGGCCCCAAGGATACACAATTCTCTTTCTGCTGTTAGTTGCTCTATCCGGCCAGGTGTAGGGCCTATTTGACTGGGGCTACAGCATAGTACATTTAACTGCCCCAAATTTGTCAGAGTTTATTAGTATCATTCATTGTTGGCTTAAAGGTGTTTCCATGATTTTCAATGGCCCTCCCCCAAAGCATTTTAAAACATGATGAACGATTTTTTCAAACTTCTGGGCTGGGTCCTTTCTAACCGCTCTGTTGCTTTACAAGAGATGCCCCAGCAGAGAAACCCATCAGTCTGGAGGGAGGCAACCCTGGAGATCTTTTTGAACAACCATTAGTAGTTCCTAGGGGTGAATGACTGGGGTCCATCAAAACAGCATAGTAGAAAGAGCACGAGTAACAGAAGATTGCATTCTCTTGAGACTTCTACCCACCCATTATTTACAGTGCAGTTTGAGGAGAGGTTCATTCCCTGGACTGGCAGTTCTTACTTCATCCAAAGACACTGAAAAGAGACCATTTCTGAGTATACTGTATCACTGGAACTATTGGCTGCCGTAACTTTCTTTCTTAACAGCATGTTTCACTGAACAATAATTGACTTCTCCATCATGCCTCTCTAAAATGCTATGTATGGCACTCCCCAGTGGAAAGCATACACTTAGTCATAGTGATGCGGCTTGACCAGGAAATAGAGAATAACAGCATTGCAGTTTTGAACACTGGGGTGCGATGTGTGCTCTCACGGAGCATTCTGTGCACTGGGTAGCCCAAAAGTTTGTGAGTTGGTTGTGGTGAGTTCTCTTAGCAACATCATTGTTTGTGGTGCTTGGATTCCCCAACCCACCACACCACCAGAGCTAGTCAATTCATAGTGTTCTCTCTGTCTTCATCCATTTAAATCTTTATTGATTTGTTGCCTCCCCCTTATACTTTTCCTTTGAAAAAATGAAAGAAATACAGTGCTGAGATTGCTCTACCTAGCCTCTTTGCTTTGATTCAGGTAGCCAAACACTTTTAGGGTGCTCTGACAAATGAGAAATTAATCAGACCCCTGTGGGACCCCTTCCTTTTCTGATGGGTAACTAATTATGCAGAGACTTTGAGAATAATTGACGTCTAAGGAATGGTAGGGAAGCTTAGATGTGGGTGATTTGGCTCCATGATTGCTAAGTTAAGGGTATGATAACTAATTTCTGTTGTGGAATCTGTGTGTTTATGGAACTGCCCCAGGATTCTTGGGGCAAGCTCTTTAAGGGTAGCCTAAGGCCAATAATTGGGAGTAAAAAATAGAATGGAGCAACCAAAATCCCACCTCTCCAGCAGAGGAAGTGGTGGAAATCCTGGGGCTTGAGTCACTGGAGAACTAGCCTGAGCCTGGGAGTATCATGGAATCAGAACCTAAGGGATGGGGACTGGGGACTCTGGGGAACTCCTCCATGATTTATTCCAGAGCAGATGAGAAGCGCCCAGATGAAAGGCAGAAGAGAGACATTCTCTACCAGATGGTGCAAGAGTCTCAGAGGTTGGCCATTTCTGAGAAGCACATCAATCTGGTGAGCCAGAAGACAGTTCCATCACTTCCCTGGTAGCCTAAGATAGCCAACCTTTTGTGGGAAGAGCTCAATGATGGCCAGCTAACAAATTCCCCATCTCCCATTCTTCACCCCAGTTTTATTGCCCCAAAGTCACAGTCTGGCCACAGGTTCCACCTCCAGAGTTTATCTTGCATCCATTCCTTACTTCCCACTCCATTGCCACTGCCCAGTTCAGGTCCTAGCCTGGACCATGGCATCTGCCTGTCGCAGGTTCCCCTCTCTGAACTCTTCCCCTTTACCACATCCTCCGTACTGCCGCGGGCTCTCTGTTCTGTTTGTGTCACTCTGCTGGTCAGAAACCTCCAAACACTCCCCAGTTGCCAAGAAAGAGAGTCCAAATGCTCGTGCAGCCCCTCAGAGCCCTAGAAATTTAGTTTCCATGGACATTTCCAGCCTTTCTTTCCCTCCATCTCCCCAAGCATACATGTCAAACCTCAACACCATTTACCCCCCTCTGTTCCTGGCCTTTACCACTTTCCTGCTAACTGATTTTGTTTCAACATATATCACCTTCCCCTAGTAACCACCTATCAAAGTCTTTTCAACCAAGCTCAAATCCCACCTCTAAGAAGCCTTCCCAGATATACCAGTCAGGTGCAGCCTTTTCTCCCCTTATGCCATATATGCCCTTGCATGGCCCCTAAGATTCTGAGTTCCTGAAGATTCTACGTCTTGTATGTAACAGTTAACAAATACATATCTGCTCAATGAATAAATAAATGAATTGAAGAAGGCAACATTTTATTCTCTATGGAGGAATGTCAAAGTGACTGGAGCCTTCATAATAAATGTGACCAGAATTATAAAGGGAAAATGTTTCTCTTTTTTAACATACATGATTTTTAGTCCTACATTATTTTTTAAAAATCATACATTACTTTAACTATGTACTAAGCACTGTTATATATTTCCCTATAAGTACCCATGTGAACATGTGAATATTGCTTGAATACCTTTGGCATTTGAATATACAAGGGTCTATATAAATGAATGCAAGAAAATATCTTAAATTTCTAAACACTGCTTTCCCAATAGATTTAACTTTTCCATCTACCTCTTTGAATTATAGAATCTCTGGAGTAAAGGGGGGCTTTAAAAGTCCTGCTCAATGCATGAAACTTATCTCCAAATCTATACTAAGGAACTCTAAATCATGCTTAAACTCCTCCAGTCATGGGGAGCTCACTCCCCCATTGGAAAGTTCCTTCTGACAATGAATCAGGGTTGGCTCCTCTCCACAACCACCACTGATCTTGGTTCTGCCCAAGAGAGACCCCACCACCACCACCAGCTAGCTCAATGCTTCCTCTTCAGTCCTTTTCTAGTATGATTACGTTTGCAGCAGAACTATCAAGTTATCAAAGAATTAGCCAGAGGACATCTCCAAATCTCAATCAAGTCATAACACAGAGATTCCAAAATTTTGGTCAAGTCATAACACAGTCCTGAAATTACTTAACTGCTAGACACTACCCTGTCTTTTCACCGACTGATGTTTTCACCAGCAGTGAAATCCCCATCTCTTTCGTGGATAATTTCAAATTTAGAGAGAAGCTTCCTCACACCATCCAACCAAGACACGATGTTTCCTCCAAGGCACAAGAAGAGATGAAAGGCAAAGCCGCTCCTGTCATATGATCTCCGTGAGTCAGCCCCCATCTCCCTGCCATCTTCCTCCAAGTGCCACCACAAAAGGCTGCAGCTGCCTCCTCTTCCTAAGGACACTGTGTAGGTCAGCATGAAATCCCTTCTGTCCTCTACAAGGCGGGTTTGTTTTCTTTTGTTTGTTTGGTTACCACTGAAGATCATTTGGGTTGGCAAAATAGATGTCCATTTTACACAAAAGCAGATCTGGAACTACTCCTTTGGAAATCAGCCCTAGAGGCTGTATTTGGAGGAGGAAAAAGCTGGAAATAAAGGCAGGCTGAGTGGATGAGACCTAGGTTGAGCATTTCTTGTCATTGTTATTGTTGTTTTATGTCAAGTGTTCTTTTCCATTCTAAACATTGTTTTAAATAGAGGTGGGAGAAGGAAACATTAATTTGTCCGTGGGAAACCTGTGGGGCAAAAGGATCCTAAAAGAACATATCTTCTTGCCTCCAGATCTCTGCTGTTCGGTGTGGAAGGAATGAACCTCAGGTTGCACCTCACCATGTGCTTGTCATACACGGGCCTGATGTTTTTAAGTGCCAGGAGGTTTTTATGACCAGGTAAAACATAAGCACTCAAGCAGCAAAAGTGACATGCCCCAAGGAAAACAACTGGTTTTTCATGGTCCCAGGGGAAACGGGGCTGCGTGTCCCAAATGTGGGCTAGCATCAGTCAGGGCTATTACATAAAGAGCAGTGTTTATCTGGTACTAGTGCACGTTAGAATAGACTCCCACATAAGTAGATCTGAGGAACTAGGGGCAAAGGAAGAGCAAGTATGTTATTTTTTGAAAAAGGAAAAGAGCATTTATTACAGAACCAGATTCTCATCAAAACTCTGCCTCTGACTGACCCACCACTGATTTAATTCCTTGGGTCACTGGCTCCTGGAGAGGTAGAAGTGCCCAGCATCTAAGAGCATGGGTTCTGGGTTCAAATCCTGACTCCACTACTTCTTAACTGTGTGACCTGTAGACTTTGAAGCATACATATAAGTGCTACAAGGTTGTTGGGTGTTATTTTTATTCCTTTGTGTAAAATGAGAGGCTTGGGCCAGGAAAATGGGCTTTAAGCTTCTCTAGCAGAAACTGAGGACCAAAAAAGTATGCAAAAGGCCAACAAGTAGCATGAATATTGTTTTTGCCAAGCTCCCAAAGAAAATAAACTCGCTCTCTTACTTCCCCTTGTCTTCTTTTGTGTCCAGGGAAACGGGGGTAGATGTGGGCAACATCTGCAAAGGCTGAGCCCAGTCCCGGGCTTGCAGCCTGAGCCGGGCCCACGCCCCCAGACCGCAGCTGGTCAAGCAATCGGGTGATTTCCCTTGGGTGAGGAGGGACGCTTCAGCTGCATTCTGCTTCTGACAAAAGAGGAGAGTTCTGGCAGCCAGCATGTCTTCAAGGGAGGGGCTGCCAAGATAATAACTAGGGTTTGGAAGGAAAATCAAGGTGTGGCCCAGGCCCGGAGGCCCTTGGGCGAGTCTGACAGTAGATGGCGGCAACATGCTTCAACCAGCAAAACTGCAGCTTTGTGCAGGCAGGCTGGGGGGGACGGTGCGCTCAGGCCCAGGCGCCTGCGAGTGCACCGGGTGAGCTGGGGGCTCTGCTTCTGTTTCTGAGAAGAGGTGGTTATTGAGAGGTTATAGGCTTTGAGATCATTTCATCCAAGGCTTGACAAAGGAGGAATGGCACATCCACAGAGGCAAAGCAGAATCAGAGCTGAAGCCCACCGTCCACAACTGCCAGCATGATGTTCTCGCCTGTCTTCTAAACTTTGTCTTAAAGTTCAGCAGAAGTTCTGGATTCCAAGAATTCCAGGAATGACTCTCTGTATGTTCTTCCCTCCACCTCCTAGTCAACTCAGCCCCTCAAAACTGTGCCATTCGCAAAAACAAAGGGCCTTTCAGGCAAAGGCTGTTGCTTCTTCCCGACATTTTGCTGAGAGCCCACCTGGCAGAGCCAGCCCTGCCTGCTCCCGAAGACCAGGTCCAGATCTCCAACCAGCAACCCTGAGCCAAGCTGGAGACCCTGGCTTCGAGCATCCAGCCTGCTCCCTGCCCCCAACCCCAAGTCCCCCCAAGCACAGAGAATATCTTCCAGCAAAGCACTGGGTCTCAGCTTCAAAACTCTTTCTCTGAGATCAGCAGGCCTGCCCAGAGCTTATTGTTTCAGGACAGTTAGGAAAAGTTAGAAATAGCTTGCTTTGGAGTTGCAGGCACCTGCTGAGAGGCTGAAGCTTCTCTCTAGTTCTCTTCCAGTCCCTTAGCAGGAATCAAGAGTCTAAGTATCACCACTTCTCCCTTGCTTGTCATCCTTCCCCAACCACTTAGTCCTTTCCCCCTCTTCTAGGCCCTTCCTTCCCTCCCCCTCTTTGCTCCTTGCACCTCCCCTTTCCTTTTCTCAATTTATCTCTTTTGCTGTCATCCACACCTCTCCAGCCACACCCTCATGCTGCAGGGCGGCTGTTCTTGAGAATAGGGTGGAGTTTCTTTCCCAAAACTAGCTCAGTTTCTCCCTGAGCCTGATTTGGTTCCTGGTGAATTCCTTGCTGTTCTCAAAGTCTTAACAGACTTAGGTCGCCTGCCCCTCCTCATCTGAGCAGGCACCCTTTATATTGACTTACATGTCTTCCTTTCCTTCCAAGAGCTGGGGAAGAGCACACTGCCTCCTGGTGGTAAGCCCCGCGAGCAGCGAGCCTAAGGAAGCTCCGGGTGATGCAGGGCCAAAAAGGTTGCTTGAGTCCCCAAGGCCCCCAGGAGTCAAGAATCCTCTGGGAAATGCCTCTTCACTTTTCTGCCAATTCTTGTGAGTCAAACTAAAGAGTTACCATGAGCCCAAAGGATTTCCCAAAATAAAAACAGTAGGACCTTAAACAATAGAATTTCAGAGCCACAAGGGGTCTTGGAGACCACCCAGTTCACTTCCCTCAAACGAGAAAACAAGGCAAGTGACAGGGATCAAGACCACCGCCGTCTGTCTTCCAGGTCAGCCTTTTCTCATCCACCCCAGCACTTGTGCCACCAGTTTTAACCTGTGCAAAAAAGCGTCTCTATTTTAAATACCCCCATTTGAAGGAAGAACTCACAAAACAGGCTTGGGAAATAGACTGCCACAGCCACAAGAAAAACCAACAGCACCAACAGCAGAAAAGCTTGTTTTACTTCAAGGGAAATGCCGTCTCCACGACAGGGAAGGAAATGTTAGCCCGAATATTGTACTAAAAAGGAAGAGAGAAACGGCAATCCCCATCAGTGTTTGCGTTTTTATCTTGATGCTTCAGTTTCAGTGACTGTCCCAGTGAAACGGAGGGAAATGGTTTTACCCAGTCAGGGCACCAGGGACTGAAGGGTTACAAGGAGTGTCTGGGGACATGTGAGTTTTGGGAATTCAGGTGAACCCCTAATTGAAACCGTATTTGGGTTGCCTTGCTTACTGGGTAGCAGACAAAGCCCAGAAACCTGGGGTCATCTGGGCAGAACTGGGAGAGGTGTTAGAAAAGGGAAGCTTATGGTCAGAGAATTCCAGAATCTTTAACACTCTACCCTTGGGATTGATACCCAGATTGCTGGGTAGTCACGTACACCCAGGCCACACCTGACTGGCCGACGGTTCCTCCAGTGACCATGACAGTGGGTAGGTGTGAACATGAATTAGGGAACAAACGATAGGACAACCGACAAGGCCACATGAAAAGCATGTTTCTGGTATTGGCTTGGTTTAAACATGACCCGTTGGGTAGCATACATGGCTGTGTCCTGTTGTGTTTCTGAGTAGGTGCATCTGAAAATCCCAACTGTCTCAGAGCCTTTGTGTTAAGCAGCTAACTGGCATGTGGTAAGTGAAAGAAAGAATCATATTCATGGATTTAGAAAATGAAATGTCTCAGATTCAAATCATATGAGTGTGTTTGACTATATGCATACTTACGAAGCTTCCTTGGGCAAAATAAAGATAATATAATACAGAGCCACTAAGTTTTATTCACTAAATATTAAACACAGGTTAAATTTTTAGAGGATAAGGAGTACTGGGTGGAACAACAACAAATGGAATAGGTATTTTCTGGGTTGCTACAAGACAACAGAATGAGGAAGAAGGCATGGAAGTTACCGGGAAGCCGATTTTGCTCAATTTAAGAAATGAATAATTAGAGTTGTCCAGCAAAGGGGAAATGAGCATGGAGAAGAACTCTGAGGTGCTGAGCTCTCTCCTCTCTGGGAATTTTAAGGAGACTAAGAGGACCATGCGTCTGCATATGGTAGGAGACTGAACTGAGTTGATCTCTAAAATCCCTCCCAAATTTACAATTCTATGAACAAAATGAAGGGTGCAGTGAAACTAATTTGCCTTGTGCCTTTGTCTGTGGCCCCTTTTCAGATATAAACCTCGCCAGGTTCTGAGAAGTCTACAGAAAAAGCTGTTTCGTCTCTTCTACAATCCTTCCTCCGTCCCCAGCCATGCCTTTCGCCACTGGTCCTAGTGGGCCCAGAATTAACTAAAACCTCCAAAGCCCCCCCCCCAAACCAGGCCGAGAGGGTCTGCATCACCAGGGTGGTCCCTATGGAGCATTCACTAGGCCCCAGAGTCTGGGTGCTCCCCTGGGAACCAGGTCTGCAGAGGGAAGAGGGTTGGGAAAGCCACAGTAGGAAGTCCTTTCAGCGGTCTGCAGAACGGGAGTCTTCATTTCCTCAGAGGTCGGCTCAGAACTCCTGGGAGGTAGCCAGGGTCTGCTCTAAGGATGTGATCTGCTCTGGGTTGGTCCTTGGTGGCCTTTTGCCAACTCCCAGGACTGTTTAGTACCCGACTCCCTCCCACCCACCCACACACCCACCCACACACATACACTGCAAATTCTGGGGGGTCCTCTGACCAGAGGCCAGACAGGATGTCCTGCCGCCCTCCAGACAGCACTCCACCCCCAGCTTATTCCTCGGAGTCTGGGTGGAACTGGATCTGCCTCTGAGGGTGGGAGGCAGCAGGGGGGGAAAAACTCATATTACAGTATTCAGTATTGTCAAAGACTAAGCTGAAATCCAGGAAAACTCTTGCAGCTGAGAGAGTCTCCCACCATCCCACTATTTGGAGGGAGGACAGAAGGTCGGAGTCAGAATAGTATTTTTCAAATTGCTCTTGAATTCCAGGAAATAACATGCAGTATATTTTCTCATTTAAAAAAGCTACAGTATAATGGAAAACATTCCACAAGTACTGAAATTCTAATGGTTTAC
This sequence comes from Bradypus variegatus, assembly GCA_004027775.1. NCBI lineage: Eukaryota > Metazoa > Chordata > Mammalia > Pilosa > Bradypodidae > Bradypus > Bradypus variegatus. Next base: position 10,339 of record PVKY010005062.1, read on the forward strand.
ACCTCAGAATTGTCAGTGTTTTCTGTTTGCTTACTGCTTGAAAATTGCTTATTGGCTTTAACCTGCATCAAACTAAAAGATGAATATTATCTTCTTAGGATACCATTACTTTCAGCTTCATAACCATTACTTCCCTCAACCACATCTGGGTAATCTGGATATAATAAACATGTTAAGCAAATATAGAAGTCCCCTGCATCTGGAAAATCTGCCCTTGCACTTTCTTAATCATTCTCCCCAGGGGCAGTTTTACAAGGCGCCTTCACTGCTCAACAAACACAGGCTGATTATATTTAAATTGCTCCCAACGTCCTGCATTTCTGAAAGAAAAGCCTAACTTCATCAGACTAGCTGAATCCTGTCATTCTCCCTTTCTCATTAGTGTAGGGGAAAAATATACCAGTATCTGTGTTGAAATGGGCCCCATCTGGGTAGACACTCAAACAAAACGCTAATCTAAAACAGCAAACGCAGAGAGAAAGCATGCTTTTTTTCATCTCTACAGATTCACCTCATGACTAGCATGGGTGTTGACGTTTGTACAACCACGTTTTGGACACAGTAAGAAGATAAACATTCCAAAACGATTACTGCCTACCATGCGGAAAAATTCCACATCCACCTAAAAAGATTCTTTTATCATTTCTGATGCTCCATCTTTTCACCCAGCCCGGTCATGCAGCTGTTTCTGGGGTGGGAGCACGAAGCCATTCAACAATTCACAGGAACAGATGAAGCTCTCCTTGCCACACCCTCTCCTCCAAATCCAGTTTCCCTCCTGCCTCCCCCAACCTCCACATCTGGCCTGGAAGAGAA
>PVKY010005063.1:0-18106 GCA_004027775.1 Bradypus variegatus
TGCTCTCCCCTCCCCTCCCCTCCCCCCTCCCAGTGGCCCTGCCCTGCTGGAGTGGGAAGTTAGGGGGTTCATGGGAGGCTTCTGTGGCAGTGGGCCCCAGGTGAGTGGGCCGCCTCAAGGGGCAAGCCAGGTGGTCTCGGGGAGGGTAGGGGCTGCCGTCCGGCAGCTGTGGTGCCGAGTGGGGGGTCTGACGCGCCCCCTGCACCCTCTACCCCCCCCGCCCCTGTGCCGGCAGGAAGTACCTGCGGGATGCTGACCGCCAGGTCCTGGCACAGCGGGCCTTCGTCCTCACGGTGAGGGTGCTGGAGGACACGCTGAGCGAGCTCGCAGAGGTGCGTCCCCCCCGGGCCCCCCGGTGCCTGTGGGCAGGTCCCCGTACCCCCCCCCGGGTGGTGTCCCCACCTGTAAAGTAGGGACATAGTCTCCCCACTGGGGCAGCCGAGATAGGGGTGACAGGTGGTTAACAAGGACGCTAGCAGGCCGTGAACCCGAGGTGACGGCAGCTCTGATTACGGAGCAGGTGGCAGAGCTGCCCGCCCCTGCCCCGTCCATGTATGGCCCCGTCTCACCCTCCGGGGAGGGCGCATCAACGTCCCCATTCACAGCTGGGGAAACCGAGGCTCGAGAGCTTGAGTAACGGGCTGGTGGGCGGGGTGCTGGTGCGTGAGCCACTATGGGCCCTTCCGGCTCCCACTGACTTGTCGGACCGGCTGGGGCATGTACGGGGGCCTAGGGGAGTGTGGGGACATCCGTGCCACCCACGCACACTCTGCACTGGTTGGGGTGCATGAGAGCCCCAGAAAACAGGAGTCAGCCCTGCAGAAACCCACCTGAGGGCCAGGGCAGGGCTCCCCTGCTGTCCCAACACAGCTGCTCCTGCTGCTGTGTCATTGTCACCTCAGTCCCCTCGGCCCCTCTCCCACCTAGAGGGGCTGTGGGGAGTCCAGAGAAAGGAGGGACTTCTTCAGGCAAGCCCCAGGGTCTTGTCCTCCTGGTGTAGTAAGGGTGCAGCCCCGGGCTGCCGGAGAACCTTCCGGACCAGCACGATGGTAGGTGGGAGGTGGTCAGGGGTAGGCGGCCCCAGGCCTGACGTGCAAGGACACTAGAGCCTTTACCTGGTTTCCTTGCAGAGCTCGGAAAGCCCAGGCCCCAAGGCTGGTGGCGTCCCCAGAGCCAGGATGACCAGTGACGTCTCGCACCAGGCCAGCCCTGAGGACGCCCAGGGGGCCCTGGCCCAACCCAAGAGGCCCCCTCTGGCTGATGGCTCCGGGCTGGAAGCTGAGCCTGGGGGCAAAGCGGGCCCCCCCAACCCACAGCCTCTGGCCCTGGACTCAGGGAACAGTGGGGACCCCAAGGACAAGGACAGCCCCCCGGCAGCAGGGCCCGCAGAGCCCATGGACACGGGCCAGGCCTCCCTGCGTCACCCCGACCCAGAGCAGGCAGTCCCCCGCTGTCCAAGCCGGCCCACCGAGCTCTCCCTGGAGGAGCTCAGCATCAGCGCCCGGCAGCAGCCCCCGCCGGCCCCCACTGTGGCCAGGCCGGGCAGCCCCCACCCTGAGGAGCTGCCCCCCAGACCCAGCCGCAAGCGGAAGCTTCTGGAAGACACAGAGCCGGGCAAGACGCTCCTGCTGGACGCCTACCGCGTGTGGCAGCAGGGCCAGAAGGGCGTGGCCCCCGACCTCAGCCGCATCGAGAGACTCATGTCCGAGACGTACATGCTCATCAAGCAGGTAACCACCGTGGGTGCCCCCCCGGGCCCCCAGACCCGCCACACGTGCGCTCCCATCCCCGTCACGCATGTGCCCTCCCTTCGAGGTTCCCCACAAGGAGCAGGTGACGTTTGTGGGGCAAGGAGCTCCCTGAGCTTTAAAACCATTCCCTCCAACCTTAACGGAAAGCTCGTCACGCTCACTGGAGGTAGATGGGACCCTGGCTCCCCACTGCCGGAGGCCAGGGTCTCTGAAGCGGGCGTCTCCTTCCAGGTGGATGAGGAGGCTGCCCTGGAGCAGGCCGTGAAGTTCTGTCAGGTGCACCTGGGGGCCGCTGCCCAGAGACAGGTGAGCCCCAGGCTGGGTGCTGAGACACAGGGGTACCCCAGGACTGTTCCTGTGGCCAGGAGAAGATGGGGCCTGAGCTGTGGGCCTGAGTGGCCCTTGGGTGCCGATCGTGTGGCCTGAGGGGGCCTTGGATCCCTGCTCTGAGACCAGCTGAGCTCACCTCACCCTGAGAGGGAAGGTGGGGAGGGGGTGCTGGAGCTGGGGTTTGCAGGCCCGTTAGGAGTACGGGGTGGGGGGCGGGAGGCAGGGGACACAGCCTGTGCAGGGGCCTGTCCTGGGGTCCCCTTGGCCTCACCCTAAGCGTCGTGAGCGGCCCCATGTTTGCTCCACAGGGGTGGGACTGGGGCCCGCCTTGACCACGGGGGTTCTGGAAAGATCCCCCAGCTTTGGGGTGCAGGGGTTTGGGGCCAGGTGGGGTGGACACTAGGCCTGGAGCAATGGGTGGGCCCAGGAGAAGGGAGGAGGAGTGTGGTGACAGGGCGGGGAGTGACGCTTTTCGGAGGCGTGGAGGGATATGGCCTCCCTGCTCCGAGGGACCCTGCCTGCGGTGGGTTGGTGCCCCTGAGACCACGGCCATGGGGGAGGCTGGGAGAGAGTGTGGGTGGGCTCAGCACCTGGGCATGCAGTCACCCTGTGGCTGCCGGGGCCCTGCGCCAATGTCCCTGTCACCGGTGCTGAGGGTACATCCTCCTGCTTCTCTTGCACACCCCAGCTTCTACAGGGTGACCCCTGGATCAGGCTGGTGGGTCCAGGTGTGGGTCCCATTGGAATGGGTACAGCCTCTTGTCCCCCACAGGGTGGCCCGAGCCCCTGCCCCGTCCTCTCTCCCTCTCCGTGGACCTGTGGGTGGGGATCACCAGGGGTGAGGACGGACGGCCCCCCTGTTGCTGACTTCACAGGGTGTTAAAATGACAAAACCCACACAGCAAATCCTCAAACGCCTTCCCCCTTCCCCCAGCCGGAGGAGGAAGGGGTGCTGAGCTGGCCAGAGGCAAGGGTCCCCATTTCCTAGACGAAGAGACTGAGGTTCAGAGAGGACAAGCAACAGCTAGCCCATGGCCCAGGGATCAGGCCCGTTTGAGAGGCCATGCCGGGGAGCCACTGCCCCTCCCTCGCCCACTCACCCTGCTCTGGGGTGACACGTCCCCAAGGACTGGGCTTCAGAGGGGAGGAGGGCCCCAGGGTTTGTGTCCAAGGGACTGTGTGGACAGACTCTGAGGCCAGGGAAGGCTTTCCAGTAGCCTCCGTGGGGAGAGGCTGTCCAGTGGCTGGAGGTCCTTTGGGACGTCACCCTGAAAGACCAACCTCCCAAAAAACCAGGACAGGGCTGAACACTCCTGGACCCTGGGCTGGCACTCGGGGCACAAGGGGCCCCCCTCAGGCACGGTCTAGCCCACTGCCCAGGCAGGGGTCCCAGCTCCCTAACTGTGTCCAGGCATCAGTGGCCCTCTGATGGGGTGGCCGTGGGTGGGGGCTGTGCTGCAGGGATCCACGGTTGACGCCAGGTGGCCCCCCAGGCCTGCCCAGCAACTCCCCTCACCTCTCCTCTCCTCTCCCAGGCCGCAGGGGACACACCTACCACCCCGAAGCACCCCAAGGACAGCCGAGAGAACTTCTTCCCTGCAGTGGTGGCCCCCGACCCTGTGCCAGCTGATACCCTCCAGCGGCCCGGTGATGCCCATGCCAAGCCACGCCCTGCTCCAGCCACTGCCACAGCTGCCGTCCCCTGCTCTCCCACCGTAGCAGCCTCTACCCCAGACCTGGCCAAGGGCCCTGGGCTGCCCCGGCCTGAGGCCACCCCCGGCATGACTTCCGGGAGCCCAGGTAAGTTCCTTTCCACTCACCCAGAGCTGGGCCGTAGCCCCTGAGAGCTGCACGTGGGGCAGGTGGCCCCGGCAGGCCCGGCCACCCGCAGAGAGCTGGCCCTGCTCCGCGGAGGGGGCGAGGGGGCAGACTCCACCTGAGTGTTTCTGGAAAGTTCATCAGCAGCCGCGGGAGGCAGGGGGCGGCTTGTCCCCCCATTCAGCCACCAGCAGAGGGGGCGGCTCGAGCCGGGTGGTGCCAGGTCAGCCTCTCCTACATCAACCATTCTCTCAGCCTCACCTTCCAGGAGGGCCTCAGTTTCCCCACCCTTGGAGCGGGGCTGGCAAGGAGGGAGGGAAGCAGGACTGTCGCCAAGGCATTAGCCGCTGGAGGAGGGACATCGAGGCAGGGCCCCACTGTCCGGGGAGCATGAGGGAGCGGCAAGGTGCTGTCCCTCTGCGACACCAGGCACATGTCCACCTCACCCCTGCCCACTGTCCCAGAAGGGCCAGGGGCCTTGGCTGGGCCACACGCCTCTCTCCAGGCCCCACTGGTGTGGGCTGTGAGAGAACAGGGGTTCCTAACGGCTGAGCCCCAAGCCAGGAGGCGCCTGAGGAGTGACCCACCCCGTCGGTGGGTTCCAGGCCCCCCTGCCCTGCCCACCCACTCCGTGGGCCTGACGTGAACCGCTCCCAAGGCCTGTGCCATCCCTGCTGGCTGCCCCCTGCCCCAGGTGGGCCACGGCTGGCTGCTGCTTTTAGCCGTTTAACTTTGAGCTGTCATTTCCCAGCTCTGGAGAAAGGGGGCAGCCCCACCCTGGCAGGGGGTCTGAGCGGGAGGGCAGCCTGGAAGCATGCGGCTGCCCTGGCCCGGGAGAGCTGCACCCACAGGCAGCTCGGCCGAATAGTGGCCACACTGGGGAGCTCTTTGTCTCCTGGTTCTCTCCGTTGGCCCTGACACCGGGCGCTGGATTCTCCCCGGACGTGGTCCTGGTTTGTTTTGAGTTTCATGACATGTTTCGTGATGGTTGCGGTTCAGCCACACTGGTTTCAGCCCTGCGAGTCGAGGAACCCCTTTTTTTTGGGTCAGCTTCTGTGGTCTGGTGCAAAAAGGAGCCTCTAAAGAGCTATAAAGGGTGATTTCACCCCCGCATGGCCCTGGCAGCCCCTTTTCCTCCCTGTGCCTCAGTTTCCCCTACAGGCGTACGAGATGGAGACGACAGCACTGGAGGGTTCTGAGCAATGCTGGGCAGGTGGCGAGCCCGGGCAGGGCTGTGGGATTGGGGAGGGCCCCCAGCCAAGCAGCAGAGAGTTGAGGGTGACGTTTTGCCCACTCCCACAAAGTCTCAGCGGCGTCTCTCCACCTCAGGCTGCCTTGACCTCTCCCCACCTCTTGTCCCCCCCATTATCTGGTACTTTCCGAGGATCGGGAATTCAGGAGCAGTGTAGCAGGGCAGTTCAGGCTCGGGGCCTCCTGGGAGGTGGCAGCCAGGCTGCAGGAGGGGCTTCTGTCATTTTCATGCTCACCTGGGAGAGGAGCTGCTTCCAAGCTCTCGTGGGCTGTCGGCTGTGCCTCAGTTTCCCCATGTGAACGTCCTCACAGCGTGGCGGCCGCCTTCCCCAGAGCGTGCGCCCCCGTCACCCTGCCCTGTGCCGTGGGTGGCACCGAGCACCCTCCCCACCCTCAGCAGCTCCAGAACCAAAGGAACTCACCCGTCACTCCTTCAGTAGACCCCTGGAGGCCCGTGTCCCCTGGCGTACATCCTTCAGCATGGAAAGCTGATCTGCTGTTTTACTTCCTCTGAGCTAAATGAAATGGTCTTTCGCTAAGATGAAACCCTTAAACAATGTCTGGGGTGGGGCGTCTGACAAGCTTGGGGACCCCGCCTGCCCCTGGGCACTGCAGGCCAATGGTGTTGGGGGCCCGCCCCCGACTGTGCTGGGTGGGCATCCCCTGATGGTCCTCTGAGCTTCCTGGGGCGATCCTGGGACCTATAACCTCCTGGCCCCGGAGAAGAAGCCTGCCCTGAACTGCTTCCGGGGCGAGGGTGGAGCCCCTGGGAGGGCAGGTCTGGGGACCCGAGTCCCGGGGCAGGGTGAGGGCCCAGCTGCAGGGGACACTCTGCCAGGGCACAGCCCCCACCAGGCTGCCCGGACTCCAGCCCTTTCAGTGCCCCTTGTCCTCCCGCCGGGGCCTCTGGGTAGCTTTCTGGGAGGTCAGCAACGGAGGCTTCACCCACGCATCCCTTTGGGGGCCCCGGTCGGCTGGGGCCGGCCGCGGGCATCTGGGGAGGCGCCTGCTCCTTGTCCCTGCACCCTGCACCCGACAGGCCCGTCACTGCCCCGGCACCACCATCGCCGTCCCCCCGCCGTGCCTTGGTTGCCCCTAGTGTGTGTCCATCTCCTCGTCCACTGCAGCTTTGCCCACCCCAGGGCTGGGCCTGGTTCTGTGCACGGCACCCGGCTGAGTTTTCAGCTGCCGGCGCAGAGCCTGGCACTGAGATGAGTCACCAGCTCACCAGCTTCATGGACAGCGGAGGGGACAGCCCAGGGGACGGCCCAAGGGCGGGAAAGCGCCTGCCAGAGGGGCCGAGGGAGGGAGAGGCGGCCCCACACAAGGCCCCGAGAAGCCAGGGCGAGCCTGGGCTTGGTGGAGCTTGTCCCCTCTGATGGCCGTGGCTTGACATCTGTGGACCCAGGGAGCCATCCCCAGCGTCCCCTGGGGGGCACCCGCTGGTCCCAGGCCCATCAGCACCCACACTCCCCTCATGCAGCTAGGGGCACAGCCAGGGCCCCAGGCGAGCCAGGGAGGGGCCAGTCAGGGCCACGTCATACCCAGCTGTCCCCCGTGTCCCCCCAGAAGGAGAGGAGCTGGCGGGGGCTGCAGAGGATGCCGGCCCCCCGCCCCAGGAGCCCCGACACAGCCAGTCTGCAAAGACCACCCCCGTGGCACCCCCGGCCGAGCCACACCGCTGGCCCTTGGAGGCCACCCCCCTGCTGGGCGCTGAGCCCACTTGCAGCCAGGGTAAGGGTGGGCAAGAGGGTGGGCCGGGGAGGGTCATGGAGGGGGGTTCTGGGTGAGGCCGAAGTGCGGGGGGCACAGGGCCTAGGGAGGCCCAGGCAGGAGAGCTGGGTGTGTGGGTGGGGAGGAGGGTGGCAGGACTTTGGCCAAAGGAAGGAGCTGGAGAACGTGTTGCTTCGCTCCTGGTTCCCTGGGGGGCTTGAGGTGCCCAGGGGCTGGGCTTGCTGGGCCCTCAGGGTGAGCCCCCAACAGAACCAGTTGCCCCCCGAGCTCCGAGGCTGCCGGGAGGGCTCGTCGCCAGCATCTGCGTGGCATCTGAGGGGCGTCAGGAGCAGGAGCCTGTGGGCAGCCGGGTGCAGCCTCCTCTTGGGCTCTGTGTCCAGCCCAGGCCCCCGGCCCCCCACCCACCCCAGCCGCCAGCAGCAGGCCCGGCCTGGGCGCTCCCAGCCCTCTCGCTCCTTTTAAAGCCATGGCCCGGGCAGGAATGTGGGCAGTGGCCAGCTCAGCTGGGTCCCTGGGGGCTGCTGCCCAGTGGCCTTGAGGCTCGTCTGCAGCGGCAAGCAGGGACAGCGGGCGGCTCAGCCCCCACCCAGCCCCTCACCCACTGGGTGACCCCTCACACTCAGGGGCCTTCCCAGTGGCGGGGTGGCCCCGGGCCACGGCCAGAGCCAGGCAGGTCCCCCGTGAGGCCTGGGAGGGCAGGGCAAGGGCGGCGAGTGCCGGGGGGCCTGGCGGGTGGCTCAGCTCCCCCCATCTCCCCACAGCCTGCAACCCCAAAGCCCCCGGCAGCGGGAGCCCCCAGCCGGCCAGCGGCCATGCGGGCAAGACAGAGCCCGGCCGGGCCAAGTCGCGGTCCCTGCCCAGCATGCCCAAGCTAGTCATCCCCTCGGCCGCCACCAAGTCGCCCCCCGAGATCACCGTCACCCCGCCCACCCCGACCCTGCTCTCCCCCAAGGGCAGCATCTCGGAGGAGACCAAGCAGAAGCTGAAGGTGACGGCGGGCTGCCGGCTGGGGGGCAGGGGCCTGGGGGCTCCAGGGCCTGGGGGTTGTGGGGGTGCATTGAGCCAGGCTCCTGGCTGTGGGGGTCCTGGGGAGAGTGTGAGGGTGCTGGGGCTACAGGGATCTGGGGGGCTGGGGGCTATGAGAGCTTGGGGGCTGGGGGGCTGCAGGTTGCGGGATCAGGGAGATCTGGGGCCACTGAGGGGGCCTAGAGGGGTGGGGGCAGGGTTCCGTGGCTGCAGGAGCCTGCAGGAGGCTGGGGAGGGCCGGGGAGAACTGTGTGGGGTGCTGGGGCCGCGGAGCGCGGGCCGCCCCTGAGCAGCCCTGGCACCCACGCAGTCGGCCATCCTGTCGGCGCAGTCGGCGGCCACCGTGCGCAGGGAGAGCCTGTGCCAGCCCGCCCTGGAGGCCCTGGAGCCGTCCAGCCAGGAGTCCTCTCTGGAGAGCGAGACGGACGACGACGACTGCATGGACATCTGAGGCGGGGTCCCTGCGGCCAGGCCAGAGCCCTCCTGGGGTGGGGTGGGGGCTCCCGGTTCCCACGCAGCCGCTCCCTTCCTCTGCTCCCTTCCTCCGCGTCCTCGAAAGGGGCTTCCCCAGCCCACCCTGGGGACGCTGCGCGGGCGGCACCCCCGAGCAGAGCTGGCCTCCTTTTCTATGAAATGTCCACTTTGTAAACTGCCGGCACCCAGCCCTGGGGGCCAGGACGGAGGGGTCATTCCAGCCGCCCACCCCCAACGCCGGCTTCCCCCGCGCCCTTTTTTTGTTGTTTCTTTTCTAATAAAGTTGAACCAGTTGGGTTGCCATTGTCCTTCTGCAAGGGTGTGGGCCAGGCCTGGGGGCAGGAAGGACCCCTGGGTGGGGCTGAGCAGGGCCTGGAGGGCACAGCAGGTGTGGCCAGGGAAGGTGGGCCTGGGGCACCCCTGGGGGCTCCGAGGGGCGGTCAGATCGGCTCAGGGTCAGGAAAGGGCGCTGGGGGCTGGGATAGGATCAACAGGGTGAGTCACAGCGCCCAGGGCAAGGCAGATAAGTGGGGCCCCTGCCTCAAAAATCTCCAAGGATTTTAGGCTGCGAGGATGGGGGTGGTGTAAACCAGCCCCCCCCCAGCACGTCCCGCCCTTCCAGGCTCCAAGGCCGTCTGTTCCAGGGGCGCACACTGGGCCTCCTGTTCACAGCCACAGACACCCCCACAGCCCAGCCCGGGGCCTCCCCTGGGATGGGCTCCCTGCCTGGGGTGTAGAGTGTGGCCTCCCCACTCCCTGTGGGGACAGGGCTGAACCCCAGCGCCAGGCCGCTCCCCAGGGGCTCTGTCCAGGTCCCCCCCAAGCCCGGGTTTGCACCCAGTGGCTGAGCCACAGATGCCCCTTCCCACCCACAGACCCCGCAAGCTCTCCCTGGCGCCCTCCCCATGCCCTCTGGGTCCCCCCCTCCCCAGGAGCGTTTCTCCTAATCCCTGGGCCGGGGCCCTTTGCTGGGGGATTGGCCTTGGGGGGGTCCCAGGAGCCAGCACCTGGGGGGGGTCATGCCTGCCCCCTCGGCAGTTCCAGATGTGCCCACCCCCCGACTCCCACCTACAGAGATGCCCTGAGTCCCCAGCAATCCCTGGGTTTAAGGAATTCCCAGCCCCCCAGAAACCGAGTCTCTGAGAAGTTGGGGGGCTTGCCCAGACCACATACGTCTTCATGGGGAGCTGCCCTGGAACCGGATTTGTGGCCTGGGCTCCTGAACCCCCATCTCCTGCCCACCCCAGCAGCTTCCTCTGGCACCTCCTGCAAGAACCGGCTTATAAAGCACCCCAGAACACCCATACCGGCCCCAGGGGAGGCCCACCTGGTGAGAGGGTCAGTGGGCGGCCCGGGACCTGGGAGCCGAAGGGAGCCAACAGCCCATGGAGACAGGGCCCCAGGAGACAGCCTCCAGCCTCAGTTTCCTCATTCGCCCCGTGGGCAGGGAGGGGAACACTGAGGGGATCATGCAAAGTCCAAGGAGAACTGGAAAAAGCCCTTTTGGCGCCAGCCTGGATCTCAGAGGAGGTGGGCGTTGCGGAGAGCATGGAGGGTGGGGGGCAGCCCCAGCTGGGAACTGGACGGAACTGGGGACACCTGGCCTGGGGCCCCTGGGCAGGGGTTGGCATCCCCCCAATCTGCAAAGCGCAGCCCCTCCCTCCCCCTTCCTTCCGGACACTGCAGCATCCCTGCGGCGCCAGGCCCGGCGGGCGGAGCTGCAAACCCTGCTGCGCACAGCAGCTGCCGGTGCCAAAGTTCCCGCGGTCGCGCCCCTGGCTCTCCCCAGGGGTCTCAGGCCGAGGTCCAGCCCCTGCCCCCCACGCCCCAGGCCTGAGGGCTTGCAACGTGCGCCAGGGGCGGGCCGGGGCCCCGTGGACTTTGAGAGGGGCCCGGGGCGGGGCGGGCCAGGGCGGGGTCTGCGCGGGGAGGTGCCTGAGCCGGGAGCTGGGTGGGACGCGGTGCTCAGAGGCCTCCCGGGTGCCGGCACCCGCAGGACGCGCCGCGCCATGGAGCTGCTGCTGCTGCTGCTTCTGCTTGTTGCCGCAGCCCCCTGCTGCAGCCCCCAGCCCGCGGCAGGTAAGCCCCCTACTCACCCACTGCCTCCAGTCCTGCACCCCTGCGCCTGTCTCCTGCAGGAGCGAAGTTGGGCAGGCATGCCTTTGGGGTCCCTGGGCTGCGGGGTGGGGTGGGGAGAAGGGAGAAGGGTACAGCCCTCAATGTGGGCTCAGGGCAGGGGGACACGTCAAGGCCCGGGCAGGGTGTGATCGCCTGCGAGGGAGCTCCCGCCACCCCAGCCCAGTTTGCAGAAGCAACACCCCGTAACCCCATCCCAGCTGGGGCAGCAACTGTCAGCCCCTGCTGGGGTGAAGGTGGGCACCCCAGAGACCCCGGTCCCGGGACCCATCCGTCCCCAGCCCTCAGCCCTTATTTCACCCGCTGGCATCACTCCACCACCTCCCCCGGAGCCGTCCCTGACGCGGTCAATAGATATTTATCGTTGCTCTTAAGTGCGAGGCCCGGCGCTTGGCAGAAGTGGGGCTCTGGCATCTTGAGTGGCCGCCTCAGGCCCCAGCCCTGTCTCTCACCTTGGATGGCCTGGCCCCAGCCCCCCACCCACCATGCCGCCAGGTCCTCGGTCTCCCCTTCCCCAAAAGGCAGGGCGGAGGTGCAGCCTCCTGCAGTCGGAGAGTGGGAATTGAGGGGAACCAAATGGGCCTCTCAGCAGCCAAGTCCCTGGGCCCCAGCCTGGGAGAGCTGGGCACCAGGGGGCAGAGAGATTGGTCCCCAAATCCTGCCTTGCCAAGTTCTGGGACTTGGTGGCTGGGGGTCACCCATGCCCCAGGGAGGAGCCCCTCGTTTTGCTTCATGGCTGAGTTTCTAGAATAATTTCCCGCATGTCACCGTGAGCCTTGCAGTTTCCCAGCATCCCCATCCCCAGGGGTGCGTCTCCTTAATGGACTTCGGAAACACAGCCAGATGGGCACCGGCCAGACTCCCGGGGTCCTCTCCCTGTCCCCCCACAGGGGCCCAGGAGAGCTGCTCCCTGCGCTGCGGGGACCGGGGCGGGCTGTGCTCCTGCCACCCCACCTGCTCGGGCCTGGGGAGCTGCTGCTCTGACTTCCGAGACTTCTGCCTGGAGATCTCGCCCTACTCGGGCTCGGTGATGGGCGGCAAAGACTTCGTGGTACAGCATGTGCGTTGGGTGGGACCCACCGACGGTGTGCTCTGCAGGTGGGTGCTGGGGAGCCCGGGCCTTGGGGACGGTCAGCCCGCCCTGCCCACGTGGTTAAGGGGTGGGGGTCCTTCTGGGCTCCGGCCCTGCCTCTCCTGGCCACCTCTGTCCCCCGTCCCCCTCCCAGGTTCAAGGACAGCATCCAGACACGCGGACACGTGGACAGCCTCAGCCGCGTGCACTGCGTATCACCACTGCTCTACGAGAGCGGCCGCATCCCCTTCACCCTCTCGCTGGACAATGGCCTCTCCTTCCTGCGTGCAGGCACCTGGCTGGCCGGTCAGCCCGTGTCCCCAGCCCCGGGTCCCCACCCGGCCACCCCCGCAGCCAGCCGGGACTTTCCCTGGCACTGATCCGCCGCCCTGCCTGCCTGCTGCTCTGGCTGAACCAGTCTCTGGGTCGCCCCGCCTAGTTTGGGGCTCACCCCACGGAGGGTGGGGGGGGTCCCCTCTGCTCGTCTCTCCACCCCACAGTCCCAGCCCAGCAGGTGTGGGGACAGCCAGGGGTCTCCCCCACCTGCAGGGAGCATTGGAAGGAAGCCAAGAGGTTCCCTGCCTCAGTTTCCCTTTCCTGTATAAGGGTTGGGGGGAGATAACATGGGGCTGAGGGCATGCTTGGTCCCTGGGGGGCCCCCTCGGCTCTTGAGAGCTCAGGGACCCCTCCGCAGCGCCCCTACTCCCACTCCATGGCCCCCAGGCCTCCACTCACCCTCACCCCCATCTCTTGCCCCTGCCCAGTGCACCCCAGCAAAGTGTCATCCACGGAGAAGAGCCAGCTGCTGAACGAGACCCGCTGGCAGTACTACGGCACGGCGGGCACCTCGGGCAACCTCACCGTCACCTGGGAGGCGGGGGCCCTGCCCACACCCTCCGTCACCATCGAGCTGTGGGGCTACGAGGAGACAGGTGAGTTGGCACGGGTGGGGGGCCCCCTCGTGGGAGGTTCCCAGGAGGTCACAGGGAAAGCTGTGAGACAAAGGGAGAGGGACGTGCAGGCAGGAGAAGGACTGGGGGGTGCCTGGCTGGGTTTGGGGACTCCGGCTTGGGCTGGGGGCTGGTAGGAGGCATGGCCATCCTCAGCCGGCCCTGGGGTCCGAGACTTGTTCTAGAAACGGAAGCGGCTGGCTAGCATGGCCCTGGGCCCAGCTTGGGACAGGGACCCATCCTTCTGTCCATCAGGCTGCTCCAGGGGTCTTGGAGGGGGGCGCAGGGCTCACTGAGGCCATCTCTGTCCCCAGGGAAGCCATACTCTGGGGAGTGGGCGGCCAATTGGACGTACCTGTACCCCCTGGTCACCAACGCCTCCAACTCGGGCGTCTTCACCTTCACCCCGAAACCTGCCCCTAGCAACTTCCAGCGGTGGGAAGTGGGTGCCCTGCGGATCATCAGCGGCAGACACCAAGCTGGGGAGAAGTGAGGGCGCCGGGCCAGGGGTCTGGACTGGGGAAGGGGGGTCCCGGAAGGGCGGCCCCAGGCCTGAGCCGTGCGGCCCCCCGCAGGGACGTGCAGGCCCTCTGGAGCAACGAGCACGCGCTGGCCTGGCACTTGGGCGAGGACTTCCGGGGGGACCCCGTGGCCTGGGCCCGCAAGCAGTGCCAGGCCTGGGAGGCGCTGGAGGACGAGCTCCCCAACTTCCTGGAGGAGCTGATCGACTGCCCGTGCACCCTGGCCCAGGCCCGAGCCGACTCCGGGCGCTTCTTTGTGAGCTCCCCTGGGTGCGGCTGTGCCCACCCACTTGGATTTGGGGGGCAGCAGGGGTGGCAGGAGCTCAGTCCCAGGGTGACAGCTGCGGCCCCCCCACAGGCTGACTACGGCTGTGACGTGGAGCAGGGCAGTGTGTGCACCTACCACCCCGGGGCCGTGCACTGTGTGCGCTCCGTGCAAGCCAGGTGCGCCCCCGGCTGGAAAACGGGGAGCAGGGGGGGCTGGGGAGAGAAACGGGGTGCAGCCACCGTGACCCCGACCCGTGTCCCTGCAGCCCCCGCTACGCCTCGGGCCAGCAGTGCTGCTACACGGCGGCCGGCACACAGCTGCTGACGGCCGACTCGGACGGCGGCAGCACCCCGGATCGCGGGCACGACTGGGGGTCCCCCCCGTACCTTGCGCCACCCCGCGTGCCCGGCCTCTCCCACTGGATTTACGACGTCATCTCCTTCTACTACTGCTGCCTCTGGGCCCCCGAGTGTCCCCGCTACATGCGGCGACGGGCGTCGAGCGACTGCCGCACATACCAGCCCCCGCGCCTGGGTGGGTGACGGGGGGCCCTGGGGTGGGGGTGACGGGGAGGACCCCGGGGTGGGGGTGGCAGGCGGCAGGTGGGGCTCCCGGCTGAGCCCCCAGTTCGGCTGATGCTTGCTCACAGCTGACCCTCTCCACGTACCCCCTCTGCCACCCCAGCCTCCGCTTTTGGGGACCCGCACTTCGTCACCTTCGACGGTGCCACCTACTCCTTCAATGGGCGCGGCGAGTACGTGCTGCTGGAGACGCCGCTGACCAACCTGAGTGTCCAGGCCCGGGCCGAGCCGGGGCTGATGCCCAACGGTGAGGACGGGCATAGGGAAGGGACCCCAAGCCCACGACGGTGGCCGGGGGCATGGGGGGGTGGGGCCCTTCCCCGGTGTCCCTGGGAACCAGGTGGCCGGGGATGGGCAGCCGGAGCCGACCCCAAGCAGGGCCCCGTCTCTCCCCACCCAGGCACGCGGGCCCGTGGCTCGGGGCTGACCGCGGTGGCCGTGCAGGAGGGTGACTCGGACGTGGTGGAGGTGCGGCTGGCCGGAGAGGCTGGGGGTCTGCAGGTGCTGCTGAACCAGGAAGTTCTCAGCTTCGCCGAACAGAGCTGGATGGACCTCAGGGGTGAGTGGCCAGCTTTGGGGGGGCATCTGGCGGTGGACAGATAAAATGACTCCCGTCGGGGGTTTACAGGGGGGAAGGTGGCCTCGGCTAGGGATTAGGGGTCCCTGCAGGGGCTGGGCTGCTCTCCCCTCCCAGGTTCCCCCAGCCCCTGCCCTGCCCACCGCGTGCAGCCCTGACCCCCACATTTTGTCGGCGGCCCAGGCACGTTCCTGTCAATGGCCGCCGAGAAAAATGTGACTATCGTGTTGGCATCTGGGGCCGGCCTCGAGGTCAGCGCCCAGGGCCCGTCCCTGAGCGTGACCGTCCTGCTGCCCGAGAAGTTCCTCATGCAGACTCGGGGTCTCCTGGGGACACTCAACGGAGACCCCTCCGATGACTTCACCCTGCGCAATGGACAGGTGCTGCCTGCGGACGCCACGTCCCGGCAGCTGTTCGGGTTTGGGGCCGACTGTGAGTGGTGACTGCAGGGAGCAGGTGGGGGACTTTGGGGTCTGGGGGCCAAGGGGGGAGACCCCAGCCCCACGGCCGCCGGGTGCGTCCCCTCCGCAGGGGCCGTGCAGAACACGTCCTCCTTGCTGACCTACGACTCCCGCTTCCTGGTCAACAACTTCCTGTACCGGCCGAAGCACGACCCCACCTTCGAGCCCCTCTTTCCGGAAGAGGCTGCCCTGAGCCCCAGCTGGGAAGCCGAGGCCACTGCCCTCTGCGGAGATGACCCTTTCTGCCGCTTCGACGTGGTGGCCACCGGAAACCTGAGTGCTGGAAACTTCACGCTCACTGCCCATCGGCTGCATCTACAGCGTGCGGACAGCCTGAAGCCCGGTGAGGGCCGGCGGCGGGAGGCTGGGCACCTGGGACAGGGACCACCGAGCCCCCCAGGCCAGCTCAGCCTGAGTAACTGTCCCCACCCGCCATCTCAGTGGTCTCCTGCGGCTGGCTGGCCTCGCCGGTCAACGGGCACAAGGAGGGCACCAGATATCTGGAAGGTTCCACCGTCCGCTTCAGCTGCGCCAGTGGTTACAGTCTGGCCGGGGCAGACGCCAGCACCTGCCAGGCTGACGGCACCTGGTCAGCATCCACGCCCGAGTGCCAGCCAGGTGAGGACACCTTGCCCTGCCCCAGCCCGGGTCCCCCTCACCTGTCCCCGCCATTTCACGCCGGCCGTCCCCTCTCCCCAGGACGCAGCCAAACCGTGCTACTGAGCATCGTCTTCGGCGGCCTGGCCATGGTGGCACTGGCCACGGTCATCTACCTGGCTGTGCGTCATCGCCGGAAGGGCAGCAGGTGAGGGACCCGGGGGGCAGGGAGCCGGGGGGCAGCCCTCCACCCTTGCCACGTGCCCGTCGGTCCAACCCCGTCTCGCTTGCAGAGATGTCTGGGGCCCGCAGTCATGACGCTGAGCTCCCCCGGCCAGCAGCTGCATCAGGGGGCCCTGTGGATTTCCCAGGGTACCCCCCAGTATGGTCATATGCGGGCAAAGCCCTGAGAACGGACCCCCAGGACGTTCCCACGTCCCTGCATCTGGATGTCTGAAGCCCTCAGAGCTGACATCGGTGCCTGCTCTGCCACCTGGGAATCTGGAGCTGGAACCCTGTGCTAGAACCTTCCATTCCTTACCCTCGAGTCTCTATTTCCTCAGAGGTGTGGCTGTGGGCCCGGGACTTTGACCCATGTACCCCAAGTCCTAAATGGAGCTGGAGCACCCAATACCTCAGACCCCAGAGTGCATAGCCCTGGTCCCTGGATGTGTTGCAAACTGGCCCCCTAACACAGGGCCCCCCAATGCTGAGCTGCCCAGGACCCCGGAGTGGAGGACAGATGGCCCCGGTGGCAGTGGTGTGGGCTGGGACCACCCTTTACACTCCAGGCTTGTACTTGTAACTCTTTGGGGGGCTTTGCTGGGAAATAAATAGCCCGCTCATGCCGGGAATGGGGGGAAAGACAGCCTTCGGCGCCCCTTCACTCATGTCCCTGCATGTCGTCACCCACCAGCGGCCCCTGGAAGTCAGCCGAGCTTGGATCCCGCCCCCTTCGTCCCCTCCCAGGTCCCCAGCTCCCCCCAACCTCTTCTCTAAATCTGTAAAGTGGGTTCGAGCACAGGGGCAAAGTCTGCAAAGAGCAGCAGGGCCGCCACACTGGGGTGAGGTGAGGGTGCTTGGGGAATGCGACCCCACCCTGGGGTCCTCTGGAGACGGGGCCCTGAGCCTGGGGTCCCCCGGAAGCCAGGTGATGGGTGAGGGGAGCTGGCTGGGGGAGATGCGGACCCCGAAGTTGTCCCCCTCCCTTTGTGGCCAGGGGCCTGAGTGGGGGTCATGGATGCTGGGGGCAGGGTGGGCAGGGGGTCAGGTTTGCATCTTAGGAATGTCTCTGGGGAAGTTGGGGACCCGCCCCCACCAACCAGGGCAGCTCTTTCTGCAATACTGGAAGTGGCCACACGAGGGCGGCAGAGGCTGCGCCCGGCTCCGTGTCCCGTCTGGTCCCCCCACCAATCCTGGGGAGGGCGGCGCTGGGCCACCAGGTTTGGGGGGCTTTCGCAACCAGCATGGAGGTTCGTGTCCCTTATCCCGAGGGGATCCAGCGGGCCCTGGGCAAAGCTCAGGTCTCCTTCAGCCTCACCTTGGGCAGAGGGTCTCAGGCAGAGGCAGGGAACTGGAGGATCAGTGTGAGTCCTGCTGGAGGGCTTCCCGGAGGAGGTGACCAAGCCAAGCCTAAAAGGGAATGAGCTAAGGGGGGAAAAGTGCTGAGGGTGAGGTATTGGGGGGCTGCCTGGCCCCTGGGGACCCTAGAGGAGGGAGCTGGGGTGGGTGTGGGGCAGGAAAGCCCCTCCAAAGATGGGCTCGGCCAGCACCCTCTGTGCCCGTGCCTCCCACCCTCACCCAACACCCAGCTCTCCCAGCCTTCTGGGGCTTTCAGGGGCTCGGGGCAGGGTGGTGCCCTTGGCAGCGGGTCAGGTACTTTCCCCTCTGCAGATGAGGTAAGGCAGGGGCTCGCCCACCACAGAAACCTGGGTGCCAGGGCACCGCTGTGCCAAGCCAAGCCAGCCTGGCACCCAGCAGTGGATGGGGGCAGCCTGCACACATGGGAGCAGGCACCCAGCAGGCCGGGTCTGCAACCCTGGGGGAGAATTTCAGCTGCAACTGGCTGGAAGGGTGTTCCAGCATGGGAACAGCCTGAGTAAAGGCTCAGAGGAAGCAGGGCATGCAGTGGAGTGGGGAGGGGGCTGCTTCACCCTAGGAGCAAAGCATGGCCCACCGCAGGCTCCCCCACTCCCGGGGCCACCAGGCGAGGAGAAGGGGTGCACTGTCTGTGACCCTGGCCCCAGACAGTTCCAGTGCCAGGGGCAGGCCAGGCTGGGAAACCCCGACACCTGATCGGGGTTACTCAGAGGCCAGGGGCACAGCCGGACCTGTGCAAAGGGGCTACACGCAGACCCTGGAAAGTCCAGCTCCCAGCACATGGGCAAGGTGGGAGCCTCAGCTTCGGGGAGATGCCCCAGGGCTCAGAGGATAGGGGGGTCATGGGAATCACAGCCCCAGAGCCAATGGCCGGCTGTCTGCCTTTTCCATCCTTTATACCCCTCGGAGTCTCCAGGGGGAAAAGATGAACCAGAAATCCAGGGAGCTGGAAATGCAGGT